>JASDQU011378746.1:0-23969 GCA_032191745.1 Picea mariana | reverse complement strand
ATACTTTTTGGCTCACCTTGTCCCTCCAAAGTGACTTTCATTTTATTAATATTTAATTAATTAATTAAATCACTTTAATTAATTAATTAACCTTTTTACCTTTGAAAAGCTCCTTATCTCTCCTTGTGGCTTCCCTGGCCATTGAAAGTCACTTCTAGCCATCCCATCTTGTAGTGTTGCTCCTCTCGATTCCAATGAGCTATTACACTGAGAGGTTCCTCCAAGTAAGGTGCCCAAAATGACCTCTTCAGTGAATTCCATTGACTTATAGCTCAAAATAGTCAAAATCATGGAAATCGTCAGAATGCAACGAAACCAAAGCCAACCTATGCGGAATAGCTCATAATGATGGAATATGATCATCAATGCAAGATGGACCCCACGATGCCTCTCAAATACCCATGTACTCGCTCTAGCACCCATCTGGCTATTCTGGTCATCATAAATCTCTGCCCTGTGATGATGTCCCAAAGTGGGGACATTACACTTACTCATGAAACCTGCGATTGAAAAATTTGATGTTGGTTGGCTAAGTTCAAGGCAATGAAGATGGGATATCAAATCTTATGTTGAAGCAACTCAAAACTTGAAAGCTTTGGTTGATAACACACAAACAACTAACGATGTTGTGATTAAGGGATTCTTTACAAAAGCCTTTTTTATTGCATAAAATATGATGAAGATAGGACAACCCTAGATGGTAGGAAATCTTTTATTCCTATAGATAATGCTTTTCTTGGGAACAATGAAGAATATCCCACTTGTTTTATCTTTTGGGGGTAGATGTAGATAATGTTTTTCTTGGTAACAATGAAGACATCCCTCCTTTGTTATCTTTTAGACGTAGATGTGCTAAAGCTATCCATGATAACATGTAGAAGCAATATTCTTCCTATTTCGGCAATGGATCCCAAGTTATAGAGACATGATTTTGGATGAAGACACTGTGGGAACGTAGGGGTCGAAAACTTGACTCTATGCATATGCTTGGTAAACTAGGGTACTTGCAATTCAATGAACTCTTAAGAAGTAGCTAAGGCCATAATATTGAATGGGATTTGGACAATAATTGGGATACTATCGTACCAACAATCTGATTTCGATCCTCGAGGAATGTTTTAATATCACAATCCCTTTTGGATTTAATTTTTCTTTGTTGGGGCAATGATTAGGGAGAAGCCAATAGATCATATAGTTAAACATTTTGGAAGACTACTTTGCAAAGAAGTGGACAAGTTGTGTACTTTTAGATTACATGTTAGGGTTTGTATAGAAACTAATCTTTAGAAAGAGCTCTCTAAAACCAAATATTGACCTAATGGTAACCAACCTAGAAGTATAAACAATATGAGATTATGAGGAGATATCCTGAAATTTGAGTTGAAGTATTTGATTCATATCCCATGACATAGAGCCAAAGACCATTGTTAATTGACCCAATGATGTTAGTTCAAAGTCAATATTATTTGAAATTCTTAGAATTGCCTACAATGCCATTCCTTTGAGAATTATATAATAAAAAACAAATTACTCACCTAAACATTAAGAACAACAAAGGCCTAAAAGGACCATTGATTGGTCCAATGATTTCAAAATTGACACGAGGTAAGAATTTATTTCATGAACTTTATGTGCATGGATAATGCTTCCACTCAAAATTTTGTGTAGGGTGCATGAGGGAAATAAAATCCATTTGTTTTAAAACCTAGTGAAGTCAATCTATGTGTATCATTTAACATTTAATTAATTGGGAATAATACTAATACAAATTAAATAAGTATTCCTCGTAGGATTTATGCATCTCTAGGGGACTCATAAAAACACAAACTATTGAACAAACATCTAAACTAAAGCCAACATGTGTTGTCTCCTCCCTAAAATTTACTACCCTAATCTTAGACATGAAAGCTAGTTTTATACAACAAGAGTACAAATCAAGAAATTGGTAAACTCTGCAACTATTAGGGATCTAAGCATAATGACCCTCTACTTATTGTCAACAAAATGTCTTCAAAATAACATGTTCAAGTTGTTTCAACATTTCAACTTGAGCTTAGAAAGCTCTCTTGATATGGCAGGGTTAGGAGATCCATATGCAGAGTTGGAGGCGATTCATAAGGGTAAACCTTTTTTTTTTATGTAAGCATGCAAAAACCACAAAAACTTTAATAATAATGTATTTTGCTGGTGTGCAAATGGACAACGAGCTGCAAAAGATTTTAACTAAGAATGATATGACCACAAGTGGGGTGTATATAGGGTTAAATGTATATGTAATGGGGTAAATCTATCTGTAATAGTGGTTGTCCTAATAAAAGGGCCACAAGTGTAATGTGTGAATAAGTATTATACGAGATTATGTAGTCGTTATTGAGGGGAAGATGTGATTTCCATGTACGAATGTATTTGGGTATTTGAAAGAGGTTCTTGTATTGTTTAAGGAGTAATTGTGTAATTTATCTCTCTTATCTATCTTGGAGTTGTGCTCCACGTTCACATTTTGTGTCCATGGTGTGTACTCTAGTTTAGTGTGTTATCTTAAGTATTTGGTGCAGAACATTTGGTTTCGAAGCATATGATCCTTGGGTTTGGCTCTTTTAAATGAGTCATCTTGGTATTTTCACTATAACTCTTTTTCTTGGAAGTTTCAGACAACCAAAATTTTGGGTGTCTGTGGAGACATAGCGAAGTACATGTGGTAAAAATTGCAAGTTTTGGTTCACTACACTTTCGTAAATACAACCTGTGGAGATTAGGGTTTTTGACTAGTCCTAAAATTGGTCTCAAACAATTGTTCTTGGTAAAACAATCATATTTGAAGCTAGAGAACTCCAAATTGAGTGCCACGAGTTCCATTGGAAAGAAGATAGATCATATCATTTCAGGTCCAAATTTCAGAAATAGATTTGAAAAATTGGATGCGTGGTAGGCTATACAAATTCGCTCTCCGAAAAGATAAAAAAACAAGTTTTGGGAAAATCACCATAACTCTCTTTTGGCACATCGGAATTTGGCCAAACTTGTGGCATTTAGAGAAGACATATCGGGCTACTGCAAACCGAAATTCCAGACTTAGGGAGGCCAAAATTAGGGTTTTTGACTAGTCCTAAAATTGGTCTCAAACAATTGTTCTTGGTAAAACAATCATATTTGAAGCTAGAGAACTCCAAATTGAGTGCCACAAGTTCCATTGGAAAGAAGATGGACCATATCATTTCAGCTCCAAATTTCAGAAATAGATTTGAAAAATTGGATGTGTGGCAGGCTATACAAATTTGCTCTCCGAAAAGAGAAAAAACAATTTTTGGGAAAATCACCATAACTCTCTTTTGGCACATTGAAATTTGGCAAACTTGTGGCATTTAGAGAAGACATATCGGGCTATTGCAAACCGAAATTTCAGACTTACGGAGGTCGAAATTTTAGAAATACTTTGGGAGAAAGGTTGACCAACAAGATAGTCTACAAATTAGGGTTTTACATGTATGTTAACTTAAAATTAGCATACCTTTTTATTGGGATGTCTGATTGAGGCGGTTCAAAAGCTGTTGGAAAGAGCAAAAACATGGTAATATGTTGGAAAATACATAATAACCATTTTAGATCATTATTGTCAATATATTGAGGTTTGAATTTGAGGTTTATGGTTGGATCCGAAGTAGATCTAATGGAAATAACTTACTTTAGTGGAGATAAAGATAAAAATGAAATCAATCCTAGGGAATGGTTGAGGATGATAAGAGAATTTTGTAAGACTCCTTTTGGGGCAAGTAATCATTTTTATGGTGAAACTTGAGATATGGACGAGTATTGATAAAGATACTAGATGAAACGCCACATGGGAAGCATTTGAAGAATTGTTCTCAAAAGATGGATAAAAGACTAAAAAATAATTGAAGAAGCTGAGCTCCAACTTCAAAATGTTAAAGTTAAATATGATGGAATTATCTCAAAATCAGGTAGTATTGACCCATCACAAAGGATAGAGGATGCCATTGTCTCCGAAAGTAAGATGGATAACATGGGTGTGAAAAATGAAGGAAAACCATCAAATGCGCAACCATATCATCACCCTCATTACCAAGAAAGTTTTCAAGAAGACAAGAAGATCAACATTGAGATCACCAAGGAAGAAGATGGAATAATCATCGATATTCATGGAATAACGCATCACAAAACCATTATTTGATAGGATCTTATCACAGACCAACAACTACAACAAATTGGAGAAGTCACTACAACACATGGAATCAAAGGAAACAAAATTATGCAACAACCAACTATCAAGGATTAAGACCAAACAGATTTGAGTTTAGATGGATTTGATCATCATCGGTAGAAACAAGAAAGCAAGAATGAAAGGAAATCCTATTACTTGGTTTCATCACATGTAACACCCTTTATTGCAAAGCTTTGAGGACAAAGCTTTTTGAAGGAGGGTATTATGATATGACCTGAAGGGGGGCATATATGGGGTTAAATGTATATGATATGATTCCATGATATATGGGGTTAAATGTATATGATATGATCCCAGGGGGGCATATATGGGGTTAAATGTATATGTAATGAGGTAAATGTATATGTATTAGTGGTCGATCTAATAAAGGGGCCACATGCACAATGTGTGAATAGGTATATATAGAGATTATGTAGTCATTATTGAGGGGGAGATGTGATTTGGATGTATGAATGTATTGGGGTCTTTGGAGGAGGTTCTATTATTCTTTAAGGAGTTATTGTTTAACTCATATCACTTATCTATCTTGGAGTTTTGCTCCATGCTCACATTATGTGTGCATGGTGTGTACTCTAGTTTAGTATGTTGTAAGTATTTGGTGCATAACAAAGAAATAAACCTAAAAATGATATGTTATATCTTCTTTTACTTTTGTTTTCCTTTTTTGTATATTTACTTTTATGTAAAATATAACTATCGTATATCCATTGTAACTCTGACATAAGGTTTTTCCACCTCCAAAATCCTTTCAAGGGATCTTTTGGTAATCTTGCTATAATGCTTTGCTCTAACCTCAGTTTTTTCATGTTGTTTGGACATTGGAAAGATTTTGAAGAGATCTACAACTTTGTTGTTATGCATGCTTATTAATTCGACACATATATCTTCTTACTTTTGAAAGAATAAAAAAAGGATATGTAGACATCTTGCTATAACTTTTTGATCCAACTTCTTTGAATCTTGAAGCTCTTGAAGAGACCTACAACTTTGTTACGCACTTTGACTAATTCTACACAAATTTGGATGCAAAAAATATAACAAGATATACCAAATGATCCCTTATACATTTGTGAAGGTGGTTGGATGCTATTTGAATCTATTAAGCACCAAGAGGGATACAAATAACTTGGGTGCACATTTTTCATTGCTGAAAAGATTTAGGGTTAAGATGGATATATGTTAGTTTTATTTTTTAGGTTGACTTCTTTTTTCCCATTTTTCGATATTAGAGGTCAAATATCATTTTTTTCTTATTTTCATTTAGGTATGTATGTTACATAACACATCTTATCCACCCTAGGTTGTAAGGGCACCTTGCTTCTCTTGGTGCAATGAGTATATTAACAACAACAACAAAAACAATAAAATAAAAAGAATGTCATGATGAGAGAGAAGGAATCTATAGGCTTGCACAAGGAAGCATTGCAACCCTTGACTAAGGATCTATGGGGTATGGACAAACGACAATGCCACTTACAAAGAAAAAGGATTTGCACATGTTTTGAGTAATAATAAGCAACATGGCCACTTACATAAAAGAGAGGTGACAAGAATGATTGACACCCTTGTTTTAAAAATACAGATCACCTTATGTGGTTGTGCTAGTAGCAAGCATAGACTTGGAATCTAATGCCACCTTGTTAGGAGATATCCAAATGTGTGAAAAGAGTATGGCCATAGCCAATGAGCTTGACAACCACAAAACATAAAGTGGCAACCGTATATGAAATCAAAATGAGTAAATTATTAGGCCATGAAAGAAACAAACCTCTATGGAAGACCTTAAGTCTTGACTATGTAATCTCAT
Source organism: Picea mariana (assembly GCA_032191745.1). Classification (NCBI taxonomy): domain Eukaryota; kingdom Viridiplantae; phylum Streptophyta; class Pinopsida; order Pinales; family Pinaceae; genus Picea; species Picea mariana. Next base: position 17,922 of record JASDQU011378746.1, on the reverse strand, counting down.
TTGTGTTGAAGAGAATGATATGATTATACCTTTAATTGCACGAGTAAGTTATCTCAAGACGTTGAAATGGTTCTCTTGTAATACATTGCTAGCAAGTGCATAGTATGAGTGTGAAGACAAACCAAATTGAAAAATATCCTCAAAACCCCATGATTATTAAAAGGTCGAGTAAAGAGAAGATTTCATTCTTTCATTTTTTTGATTATGATCTAATGGTTAGGATTGAATTCACTCAACATCATATGTCCTCAAGTGTGCATCCACGGAAGTATTATAACCCCTTAATTGTAATTATCCAATGGTTTTAACTTATAAATGTGATTCTTCCTTTTGGTTTATAAAGTTGCAAGAATTTATTTTAAACCTTTATACTCATAATTTATGTCTTCTTATGCCTAAAGGAAATGACCTAACTTAAAGATCCATATCAAATATGGAGGTCAAAATATGAATAAAAATCCATATCTAATATAGATAAGATAAGATAAGATAATTTTATTAATGTTCGGCTAATGACCACAAAAGTAGGTCAAAGGAACTGTTGAATACACTGATGTCATTACAAAGCAGGAGCATCGAATGGTCTCCTATAAAGGCAAGATGCAGAAAGACAAATGAAAATACAAATAATATCACTTTAGGCATGAAGTGATACTAGTAATGCTTAAGATGATTTTATTTTTAGAAACACCCCCTCTTAATGAATACTTATTTGATAAGGTGTTTAGGTGATATATTAATGACTTTGATATAAGGTGTTATATAAGGTGTTTAGGTGATATATTAATGACTTTGATATCATGATAAATAAAAATATAAAACCTTAATTAGATAGTTAATTTAAGAATAAGACAATCATATCGAGAATCTCAATACCTCATTATAATTTAACAAGCTCATATAAGCATGTTCAATTAACCATAGATCTTGCAATAAGAAAAACAAAGTCATACCAAAATTCACCAAGGGAAATGCAATTGAATAAAGACAAGCATCAATAATCTAACTCAAGATTAAGAAAAAGAACGAGGAGTCTAACCAAAACAAACTATCATAACTAGTTTGCCAAATATTGGTTCTTTTATTGTGCAAACTGTAGGTTGGGCAAAGCCCGACCTAATCCACTGGATGGCGATAACAGTGGGAGAGCTTACCCACTGTCACCTAAGATAAACCCTCCCTCGCTTATGTGAAGGAAGAATACAACACAAGGGGGGGTCCCAGGTGACCCTGAGGGGAAATGAAGTGGAAAGTGAGATTATGGAAAGGATGCCCCTATAGGTCAAGTTACTAAGTGGAGAGTGGCTTGACAACGAGCTTCAGAGGTAGTTTATGGTTGCCAAGTGTTTGAGTACCTACGGAAGATGGTTGTACCTTCTCGAGACACAAGAAAAGACAAGATACAAGCTAAACAATCCAATGGACAAGCAAGCTAAGATTGTTGTCCCTATTTTCAATAGTCAACAGAAATATATATCGACAAGTAAACAATTAAGTACTGCAGATTTAACCACTTAAAGCATCAAACATTGGTTGAGAGATGAAGCATAAAACATGTAGATAAATTCCCAACACTTTAGCACAAACTTTAGTGGTATTAGAGGGCTGTTATAAGAAGTTTTCAGAGTATATTTGTAACAGCTAAGGGGCTATAGCAGATAATTGCTACAACAAGCAACTTTAACCACGAAAAAAAGCAAGTAATCCGACAAAAAGTTTACAAATTAGCAGTAGAATGGTAATAATTGTTTACTAGCAAATTTCCACGGTCAAATTGCAAGTTAAATTCAGATGTTTTGTTGCAGCCCTAATGGTTGTAGCTTTTAGTTGGCTATAGCTCAAAATTGACTTGACCAATCTAGACGCCCTAGAGGCTTCAACAAGCTTAAAGCATTAAGAGAAGATTCCAACTTGAACAAAATCAATATCTCTCAAAATTATGTTTACCAATGCAAACAATTTATATTTCCAATGCAATAAAAGATTAGTGCCTTGCCAAATGGGTCGCAGAGTCTTCTTGTATTAGGTTAGGACTACTAAACCTCTAGGGGTGTAAGCCCTTTTACTCCCTTGAGATAACAAAACTAACAAGGTAAAGTCTAGGAGGGTGTAAACCCTTTACTCCTAGCAACCTTTGCAATAGCCCTTTCAATAAAAACAATAATGATAAAACTTGGTGGAGGTTGTAAATCCTTATACTCCTCCAAGGATATAGCCAATAACAAGCATGGAACAAGAAAGAACCTAACAAAGTGCAGATTTGCCTTACCAATTCCAAGAAATGCCAAAACAAAACCCTAGTTACCAAGGAATTTTCATCACCAAAGCAAAAGGAAAGAGCCTCCAAGAGTAGCGCACCACTTCACTTCATTAAACAAGATAGAAACCATATTACAAAGGAGAGAGAGTGAATTTGCCCAAGAGGGGCGCAAATTTCAGCCAAGTAATCCTTTCACAATGGGAGAGCTATGATGAAAATGAAATATAAGTGATCTCTATTTATACAAATCCTACTAAAAGTGTTTGTCCACTTATCTTTAGGGTAAACCACAAAGTAAGGGGAAAACAACCCTTACTTTGCCCCTTTTACACAATAATGATATTTAATTCATAATTTGTACATGAAAGAAACCGTAAAAGTAAGATGTCACCCTCCCAGGGCAACTTTTTGGCACTTTTTGCAAGTCATTCGAGTAGAAGATGGAAGTCGTTGGGCCTTCTAGGGCCTCCCTCTCAAGCGCTAGGTCTTCCTCCAATCCAAGTCTTCTCCCATAATTATGTGCCAAGTGTCAAGCAACAACACCACCACCACTACAACCCTAGCCCTAGGGTGACGTCAACCTCCTCAAAAGCCACATTTTAGCCTCAAGAGCAAATCGTTGGGCTGACTAAGGGCTAGGTCATGTCCTCCATGGTAACTCCTCGGGCCTCCAGAGGCTAGCATCTTCGTTCGGTGGGCCATGGTATATAACCTGTGGGCTTCAAGCCCCAACGAAGCCCAAGCTAGGCTTGATCTTCCAAAACTGTCCACCAACTATGTCCTGCAACAACAATGAATACACCCTCCAAGGATCTCAAGTCAAATGCATCATGATAAGTAAATCAAATCAATAAAGGAGCCATCTAAGCATGTACATCCAAACCACCTCATCAAAATAAACAAGTGCTCAAAGACCCTATGCAATTTTCCAAGTTTAGATATGGGAGGGTTGACAAAGCGACCTATTGGGTGAATCGTATCTCAAGTTTATGAGTGTTTCCCGAGTGAACCTCTCTCCAGGTCATGTGGATGAAGTGACATGGATGGGGGTAAGACTTTTGGGCATGGGGTTCATGACATACAAGGGATTGTAGTATCTCATTTATGGGTGCCTTTGTAGAGGGTGTGATGCACCTTCGTTTTCAATGCAACCTTTTTCCAAGACCATTTATTGCCTTTTATTCTTTTAAGATGTTTCCAAGTTGAAGCCAAGGTGGGGCTTTTACCTAAGCATGAAAAACAATGCCCACCTTGACTCTATCTTGGTCACATCATGCTTCCCCAAGTTGAAGTCATGTGTGGGGCTTTTACCTAAGCATGAAAAACAGTGCCCACACATGCTCCATCTTGGTTGGCATTTTGCATTAGTTATTTTTTATGGGTCCCATCAATTTCTTATGAGAGACATTTCATTGTCCTCAGGATCCCTGGGCGAGCATCTAGAAGGTTCATGATTGGCTTTTATCTTTTACCAACTACAAACCTTTGGGCCTTCGAGCCCCTTCTTCCCATGAAATGAGGGACGATCCCTTCTTGGGTCAGTACACCTGAAAATCCCAAAAGGTAAGGAGATGAGGGGATGACGTGTGGAAAGTGACAAGTATGGTCGGTAATGGCACGATGACTTGTCAAGGGGACCCCCAATAGCAAACCCATCCCTAACGTTGACCCACTTAGTAGGGTGCAATGTCAACCACCAAAGTGAAACATGGCAAAGAACATAATTTCCAAGTAGACGTTACATAATCAAAAGAAGTTTAAAATGCAACAAACTCAAATGACTCAAATATTGAAATGACACTCACCATAATACCTGGCTTTTATCTCATGGAGTAAGACCCAGTTTCTTCCGAAAGCCAGTTGATGTGTGGTGGATACCCTTACAATGAACCTGGAAATGTGGTGGTGAAGCGGGCCTCTATCTGTGCAAGTGGACACTGATGGTCAAGCTGTCCATGTCTGCAACCTAAGGGCCTCGAGACATCATCTCCTTAGTTATCCCTAGGAATTGAGGATAACATGTTCAACATCACTGCATTGGGATAACTATAGTGTTGCATGTTGCAACATTGCAAACACGATGTTTCAAATTCCCAAAGAAATTTGTAGACTCAAATGGATCCATAGTGACCTAAGCATCAAGGTCTTAGCTAAGAAGAGAATCAAACCTGCAACCAACATATACAAGGCTAAATATAGGCCTTGAGATCAATCTAGGTTAAGAAAAACATGCAATAAGCCAATGCTTTGAATTTATATAATGAACATGAAAGAGGCCAAATGCCACACATAACACAAACACCTTGACACCATGCAAAAATGTCCTCGAACATGTCACTTCATTGCTAGTAATAGGGACCAACACCTTGATAAAATTCGGTTGCAAAGTAGTTAAAATAAGGCTAATAATGTTTCCATCGAGAATAAGCCAATTATTGTAGCAAGGAGGGTTGTGAACATGTGGGTTCAATGCTAGCTAGGTGAGCCAATACCTCAATGAAGTCGTGCTACAAAAGAGTAGAAAAGAAGAGTAGAAAAACAATGAGAATGTGGCAAGGCCAACAATGATAACCCTTTAAATTCAAAGCAGAGAGGCAAATGTTGTTGTCCTAACTTTAAGTAGAATCACGGTTTCTAAAGCACGCCTATAAATGTTTTAGCGTGCCGTGTTCAAAATGCACCCCATGATCAAAACCCTGATGATAGGAGTGTACTAGAGTTGTGTCAACTTGATAAATAATTCATGGAAATGACAAGATCCTAGGTTGCATTGACAAGATTGATAAGTGATTGGATTGTGTGCACTATTAGGAAATTTGATTTTAACAGAGGTTTAAAATGTTTATGTATGGGCCAAAATGTTCAAAAACGTGTTTGCAAAAATCTCTACAATTGAATGCAGAGTTTTTTATGCAAGGTTTTGGTTGACAACCGAAGGTTTTTAGCTTATAACAAGAGGTTTTTGGTGAATGAGTGGACTTTTTTTTCTTCTTTTTGTTTAATTTAATTTAATTTGATTTTTTCCACACGTTACAAATATGGAGTATCAATGTGCCAGTGATATATGAGCCCAACCAACAATAATGTCCTTCTCTGTTATGGTGCTATAAAGCAAATATGAAGCATTAATGCTCCATGGCCAAAGTGGAGCAAGATGAAAGTGGAGCAACGCCCATCTCAAAGAATATCAAATAAAGCATTAGTGCTCCATGACATGAAGGATTGGTGCTCCTAAATAACACAAAGCATCAATTGAGAATATTAAATAATTAATAAATCATTAATTTATTTCCAAAAAATATTTATAATTAATAATTAAATAATTTCTTTAGTCATTCTATAAATTTGTTGTGTATTTATTAAGTTTTCTGACTACTTAATATTGACAGATTGAGTTTAATGAATACATGACGATTAAATGTAAAAGAAACATCTTTTTTATTTTGCAAGTATTCCAAGTATTAACTCTTTCCCTTTTTTTTGTTTATGAATTTCTAATTTTCAATTTACTATTGTTTGACAGTGACTATGATAACTATGTGTGTGTGTATAACACTAGAAAAATGAAAAGTAATTGAAAATAGTTGTAAGATATGAAAGCATAAATTATAATTTTGATTATTAGAAACCAAAAGTTAGATTAGGAACATATGAAACAAGAAATTAGAAATAAATAGAGGAATAAGATTACGAAAACTTATAATAGTCAATATTGAAATGTTGAGTTTTACAATCTAAGGGGGGTAGTAAAACCAACAATGCAAATTTACGACGAGTGTCAAACCATTTAATGAGAGCCTTTTGTAATTACACACAAAATGTTTGATGAAATCTCCCCAAAATCACTCATCCATTGGAGGTAAGATACCCAAAGTTGAGAACCATTAGTATTGGTCAAAAGTGGAGTACTAGTAGCACTGGTTGAAAGTGAATCAACTATAGCACTTCTACACCAAGACAAGAGTGGAGCTCCATTTCTCCAAGATTAGAGTGGAGCACCTATTTACTCTGAGCAACAGGGAGAAGCACGGTGCATCTTAGAGAAATCATGCAAAATAGCAAATAAAGGGAGTTAAAACCTCCTTCAAGATTGCACCTTTGCTACAAACAAATGCACCCCTTGCTTGGACAACCTCACCCCTCATTTGCTAGCCATCTTTGCTGCTATACAACCCAAAAAAATCTGTAGTTGTAGTACCTTTGCTCCAAGACTAGAGTGGAGCACTTGTGGACCTAGATCAACAGGAAGAAGCACTGCACATCTCAGAGAAATCATGTGAATTAGAAAATAAAGGGAGTTGAAAACTCCTTTAAGCTTGCAATTATGCTTAAAAAATGCACTGGTCAAAAGTGGAGTAGTTATAGCTTTTCCGCTCCAAGAGAAGAGTGGAGCACCGATGCTCCAAGATTAGAGTGGAGTGTCCAAAACAATAGGGAGAAGCACTGTGCATCTTAGAGAAATCATGTGAACTAGCAAATAAAGGGAGTTAAAAGCTCCTTCAAGCTTGGATCTCTTCTACAAACAAATGCACCCCTTGCTTGGATGAACTCACCCCTCATTTTCTAGCCATCTTTGCTGCTATACAATCCCAAAAAATCTATAGTTGTAGTACCATTGCTCGAAGATAGAAGTGGAGCACCGATGCTCCAAGACTAGAGTGGAGCACTCCTAGACATAGATCAACGGGGAGAAGCGCTACACATCTTAGAGAAATCATATGAACTAGGAAAAAAAGGGAGTCGAAAACTCCTTCAAACTTGCAGTTATGCTAAAAAAATGCACCCCTTGGATGAACTTGTCCCTCATTTGTTAACCGTGTCTGTTGTTGTAATGGCCAAAAAAATCCACCCTAAACCACAAAAGAGTAATAAAAGCTAGCAGACCCAGCTTAGAAATGAGGAACAATAGCGAGAAATGGGAAACTAATAGAAAAATTTGCAAATCATAATCCATTAAACCATGTGACTCACTAAAAAAGATCAACAATCCATGCTTAGCCATCCAAGAGAAATTTGCTATAGAAAAACTCTAAACACCCTATAAACAAAAGAAAAAATAACAGAAATAAATTCCATCACGAGAATAAATGAAACATGGAAAGGGAGAAGGATTGATTAGCTAGAACCCTCTTGGTATTTACCATTCTTGGTTATTTTCCTTTAATCCTCTAGTGGTATTGCCTCCTTTTCCTCTTCATCTTCTCTCATGTGAAATTAAAGAATCCCTAACTTTCCTCTCCTTTAAATCACTACCTTGTAGTTTTTGTTTCCTCTTTCAATAAGTTAAAATACAAGAATTACTACTCCATGCATTAGTATATTAATATCGATGCACCTCAACAAAGTGGAGCACCACACATCTTAGAGAAATTGCACGAACCTATTAAGAGCATGAGAATTGGGTTCATAGGTGCGCTAGAACAAACTAAAGCATTGTTGCTCCAAGACCACATTGGAGCACCATACATCTTTCAGAAATTGCATGAACTTGCAAGAGTATGCGAATTAGAAATTGTTTGGTGCACCAAACAAAAGTGGTGCATATGTAAGCTCCAGGACCAAAGTTGAGCATTGGGGCTTCAAGGCCAAAGTGGAGGACCACAGATCTTAGAGAAATTGCATGAAGTTGCAAGAGAATAAGAATTATGGTTGTTCGATGCACTATTGTGTAAGCAAATTGAAGTGGAGAGTTACACATTTGAGAGAAATTGCATGAACTTGCAAGAGCACAAGGATTAGGATTGTTTGGTGCACTACAATCCACCTAGATCAAAGTGGAGCATTGCACATCTTAGAGAAATTGCACGAACTTGCAAGGAGATGAGAATTAGGGTTTTTTGGTGCACTATCGTGCATTGAGATCAAAGTGGAGCCTTGATGCTCTGCGACAAAAGTGGAGAACTAATGCTTGAAGACTGAAGTGGGGCACCAATGTGCTAAGACCAAAGTGGTGTACCTGTGCACCAAGACAAAGTGGATCACTATTGTATTTTGGAGTTTGTTGTTTGGTGCACATTAGTTAGGGAGCGTCGATGCGCCTAGACCAATGTGTAGCACTAGTGTCCTTTTTTGGGTTATTGCCCCTCCAATGTACATTGGTAATGGAGCACTAGTGTGCAAAACAAAGTGGAGCACATGTGCACCAAGATTAAAGTGGATCACTAATGTCTTTTTTGGGTTGTCCCAACAATGCATTGGTGCTTCTATGTCAAATTGGAGTGGTTCAACCCAATTTTTGCAAAAATATCCTCTTGCCACCTCCACAAAATCCTCCACTAAAAACCTTCATAAACGAGGAACTTTAAAAATGACTTCCACAAAAGTCGTTGATAAAATCTTCTTTCACAGTGTTAGCAAATCTCAAGTGCAAAGGAAAGTATAAGCAAAAGAAAACCAAAATCATAAAGAAAACAACCAAATTTGAAACAATATGTAGACCAATAAACTAAAAATTACAAGGGAAGCAAAAATCAAAAGTAAAACAAAAAAGGGTTAGGGTTAGACTAGGTACTACAAAGTTGACTTCAATTGTCAAAATATTTCTAGGAATAAACCTTGGGTAGAACAAAAGGGATAAGGGGTAAGGGAAAAAGTAATGTCTTCACACAAACCTTCAAGGATGGGTATATGGATAACGTAAAGGTGATCACAAAAGTCCATGAAAATTTTCCCCCTGTCCCAAAATGGGTTGACAAACTCTGTAATGTTCCAAATGTTTAAAATATCATAATTGAAGTAACACCAAGTATAGAATGTGAGCGCGGAGCACAACTCCAAGATAGATAAGCTACACAATAACTCCTTAAAGAATATGAGAACCTCCTCCACATAACCAAATACATTCATACATCACAATTCACTTGTCTCATTAACAAATACATGATCTCTATATATACCTATTCACACCTACACAAGAGGCCCCTTTACTATCAGGCCGACCCTATTACATATATATTTACACATTACATGTACATTTAGCCCCATATATACCGCCCTTTGGGTCATATCATATACATTTAACCCTATATATGCCCCCCTTGGGTCATAACATAGTACCCTCCTTCAAAAAGCTTTGTCCTCAAAGATTTGCAATTAAAGGCTTCACGTGTGATGAAACCAAGTAATATGATTTTATTATGTTCTTGGTTTCTTCTTTCCACTGATGATGATCCATCCAAAATCAATTCTTTTCGGTTGTAATCCTTGGCGGCTAGTTGGTGCATAATTTTCTTTCCCTTGATTCCATTTATTGTTGTTGAAGCTTCTCCAATTTGTAGTAGATGTTGGTCTATGATAATATCTTGTTGAATAATGATTTTTTGATGCCTTATTCCATGAATATTGAAAAGTATTCCATCTTCTTCTTCGATAATGTTGATATTGACCTTCTTGTCTTCCTTGAAATCTTTCTGGTAATGAGGGTGTTGATATGGTTTCACATTTGACGGTTTTCCTTCACTTTGCACATGCATTTCATCTATTTTCTTTTCAGAGACAATGGAATCCTCTATCCTCGTTGCTTGGTCTTTGTTTGCTCTAGCCTTGGAGATAATACCATCATATTTGGCATGTACATCCTCTAGATGAAGTTCAAGTTCTTCAAGTATCTTTTGGTGACCTTCTTGAATCTCGTATTCTTTCTCATTTTGGAGCTGCAATGTCACCCCATTTATCAAATTCTGACGTCGTTATTCAATTATGGATTGCATTTATGATTTTACCTCATTAGTATTTACAGATTCCTTAACCTTCTTGCAAACTTCCTCTTCAAGTCTTTTGGTAGATTCTCCATCCAAGATCCTCGTTTCTTCTTGATTTTGATAATTATTCTTTTCTTCTTTCAATCTCTTAACCTCATCCAATAGTTTTTTATTATGGTTTCATAATTTACATACCTCTTCATCTTTCTTTTTCAATTCTTCCCTTTGAATAATCCTTTTCCCACTTTGCTTTGCTACTCTTTTCTTGCTTTAGGTTCTTAACCTCTTTAATGAGTGATTCATTAAAGGATTGCATCTTGATGAACTCATTGTTTTTCTTTGTAATATATTTCCTTAGCTCTTCATTATACTTTTTCAATTTGGATACATTTTTCTTTGATTCCTTTAGTTCCACTTGAATTTTATGCATCTCCTCCATTTTTTTTTTTATCCTTGATCCGTTTATTTGAGAAGATTTTTTCAAAATTTTCCAATGAGAGGGAGATTCTAGTACCTTCCCTCAAGGCCATACCACCATTTGAAAGCTTCATCATCAAACTTAAGGCTTGCCTGAAAAAGAGTATTACAATGTTCTTTTACCATCCTTAACCATTCCATGGGATTGATTTCATCTTTATCTTCATCTCCTGTAAATTTAGGTATTTCCATTGATTCGTAATAGAGGTCTAACCCAAGCCTCAACTTACAACCTTAATATATTAGGAATAATGATCTCAAATAGTTATAATCCTTTTTTCAATATAATATTCTATGTTTTTTCTTTCCAATGGCTTTTGAATCAGTTTAATTGGACATCTCAATCAAAAGTTATGATAGTTTTAAGTAAACATACCTTTGAAACCCCGTTTTGGAGTCTGTTCTCCTGGCCAACCTTCCTTCTGATGTATTTCTGAAATTTCGGCCCCGATGAGTCTAAAATTTTGACATGTAGTATTATGAAATGTCTTCTCTGCAATGCCACAGGCCTGACCAAAATTGGGTGTGCCAAATGAAAGTTGTGGTAACTTTCCCAATCCGTGCTGAATTTTGGCCTATTATGGAGAGGTAACTTGTACATAATGCCTCGTGTCCAATATTGGATAACGGATTTTGAAATTTGCACCCAGAATACTACAGACTCTCTTCTTTCCAATGCAATTGGTCTCACAGAATTTGGATCCTCTATGAAGAAGATATTACTATTTTACCTGAAACACTTGTTTCAGACTAGTTATAGGACTAGTAAATAACCCTATCTTCCACAGGGTGTATCTTTGAACATACAATGACCCAGAAGATGAAATTCATACTACAAGTACCCTGATATGTCTTCTAAACAACCTCCAAGTTTCTCTTTCTAACGTGCCCCTCCAAAAACGTTATAGCAAAAATGCCAATATGACTTGCTTGAGGAAGCAATACCCTTGGATCAATGCTCTGATACAAATGTAATGTTCCGAATGCTTAAAATACCATAACATAACAGAAGTACACACCATGTACATAATGTGAGCGTGGAGCACAACTCCAAGATAGATAAGTTACACAATAACTCCTTAAAGAATAGGAGAAACTCCTCCACATAACCAAATACATTCATACATCACGATTCACCTGTCACAATAACGAATACACGATCTCTATATATACCTATTCACACATACACAAAAGGCCCCTTTACTATTAGGCCGACCCTTTTACATATATAATTACGCATTACATGTACATTTATCCCCATATACACCTCCCTTTGGGTCATATCATATACATTTAACCCTATATATGCCCCCTTTGGGTCATAACAAACTCACATAAAGATGTTCGTCATTCGAGCTATTAAGTAGAAACCAAACGAAGACCTAATAATTGCACCATAAATAAACCTTCGAGGGATAATACAATAAATACAAATGCCTTAGCAATAGATCACCCTAGAATGATTCCAAATTGGTTCGATGATGCTATGTTGTAAGTTTGACCTAAGTGCAAGTGTAACATGATTGTACAAATACGATTTCTAAGACGAGCTATCTAAAGCCAAAGAGAACTCAATTGACCTGTAGAAGTATAAGAAATATGCGATTATGAGATCCTAAAACCGGTTAAAGAATTTGATAGAGAGGACATAACACTGAGCCAAAGGGCATTTTCAATTGACTCAATTATGTGGAGTTCAAAGTCAAAATACATTGAATTTTAAAATTCTTGGAAGCGACTTTGTTGACATTCCTTAGTGAGCTTTATAATAGAAAACCAATTATTGACTTAAATATCAAGAACATCCTAGGACCAAAATGACAACTAATTGATCCAAAGATATCAAAATTGACATGAGTTAAGAATTTATTTCATTAATTGTATGTTCATGGACATTGCTTCCATTCAAAATTTTGTGGATGTAACATGAATGAAATAAAATTGTTTTTATTTCTTTTAAAACCTAGTGAAGTCAATCTATGCAAATCATTTAGAATTTAATAAGTAATAATTCTACTAATGCAAATTAAATAAGAAAATAAAGCATCATTTATTGCAAGTTTGTTGCAGTGAATGGTTATGAATACTTTGACAGAAAGATTAAGAAAATTGTTACATGATTATAATTGACACAATAGCATAACTATGTTCGAATACTCTTCACAGGTTTTATGCATCTCCAGGTGAATTTAAAAATATGATTGATTAAACTAGCATCTAACAGAGAAAATGTTTTCTCCATAAAATTTGCCACCCCAATATCAGACACGAAACCTAGTTTTATACAAGAATAGTACAAATAAATAAACTAGTAAACTCTAAAGTTGCTAGAATAGCATTTTGGGCATAACTACCCTTTAATAGTGGTAAACAAAAATTATCAAAATAACAAGTTTAGCTTGTTTTGAATTTTTTAAACTCGAGTTTGAAATGTTCTCACATGGTATGGATATGAGACCATGCATAGAGTTAGGGGTGATTCATAAGCCAAAACCTTTCCATTTATTTAAACTTGCAAAAATCCGAAAAGCATTATTAGTGGTGTATGATGTGGGTGTGTGCTGCTAGAGAATGTGATGCAAGTTTTTTTAAGAAAGTAATAAACCTAAGAATGTTGTGGGATCCCCCCTTTTTACTTTTGTTTTCCTTTTTTGTATCTTTATGTTTTTACTTCTATCTTAAATGTAATGTCCAATTTAAAAAACATAATAATTATATAAAGGAATAAAATAAAAAGAATGGTATGCAATGAGAGAATTGCTCCAATACACTTCCCCTGGAAGCATTGTAGGCCTTAAGAAAGGTGTTACCGATTGTCAAGAAAAGGCACTGCAACCACAAAGGAAAAGCATAAATGACCTAAGAAAACCACCAAAACTTGTAGAAGAGGAGTTTTGTTTGGGTTGTGAGTAATAATGGGCAATAAGGCCATGGACATAAAAGAGAGGTGACGACAATCACTTACTCATGTAGTATAAAAATAGAGCAACCTATGTCATCACATTGGTAGTTGGCATAGTCTTGACCCTATGCCAACCTTCTAGAGGAGAGGCAGGGGTGTGAAAAGAGAGTAACGATAACCATTGAGCTTGACAACCACAAAAGACAAATGAGCATCCATAGATGAAATCACATTGAATAAACTATTCTACTAGAGAAGGAAGAAATCTCTATGAATGACCTCGACTCTTAATCCTCTATGCTATGAAGAGAATGATATGACTGTAACTCAAATGTATGATTAGAAGTTATCTAAAGAGGTTGAGATGGTGCTTTAGTAATAGAAATATTGCAAGTGCATATTATGAGTGTGAAGACAAACCAGATTGAGAAATAATTGTCAAACCCTATTAAAAATTCTCAACCATTAATTTGTGATGATGATCTTACATTTAAGATTGAATTAACTTAATATTTTCTCAAGTGTGCACCTAAGAAGGTGTGAAACACTTTTATAATAATTATCCAATGGTTTTAAATCTATTCTTCCTCTTGGTTCTCTAAAGTCGCAAGGAAACGTTTTGGACCCTTGCACTCATGGTTGATCTCTTCTTATGCCGTGATGAAATGGGCTAATTTAAATGTCCATACCAAATGTAGAGTCTAAAATATGAAGAATAACATCATTTAGGCATAGTGATACTAGTGATGTATAATTTCTTTGTCACCAGCAACCCCCTATTAACATATACTTATTTGGGAAGGTGTTTAGGTGGCATATTAATGACTCTAAAATAATGATAATTAAAAATATAAAACCTTGGTTAGATAATGAATGTAAAAACAAGGCAATAATAATAAGAATCTTAAAATATCATGATAATTTAAAGGGTCAACTCAAGTTCAATCAATTCGCCACATCTTGGTTCAATATTGCCTAATTGGGATATCCTTTTGTAGAGTTGCAAACCTAATGTCTCAAGTTCCACAATGAATTCATAAGCTTCGTTGAATCTAGAGCGACTTGTTAGCAAGGTCATATTTAGGGAGAGAATCAAACTTGTAGCAACTAAATATAAGGGTAAAGATAGACCATAAGATCAATCTAGGTTAAGAAATACATGGAATAGGTCACTGCTTTGAAATTATGCGATGATTTTTTTTTAGCTCGAACTACTTCTAGTCTTTAAGTTTGATTTTGTATATAGAGGTGTCCTGCAAGATTGGCCTCTCTTATATCTCTTTTAGGGTCAAGGTATTTTTTTGCTTCAGTTTTTATTTTTATTATTTTGAAATATGTATATAAATACCGTGATACCATGCAAAAAATAGGTGCGAACATGTTGCTTCGCTGCTTAGTCAATGATACCAACACTAATAGCCGAACAAAGTCGTGCTGCAAGGGAATTAAAATAAAGGTAATAATGTCTCCTTCGAGAATATCCCAAATATCACAGTGAAGGAGGGACACAAACATGTTGCTTGGCTGCCAGTTGGGTGAGCCAACATCCTAGCAATGTTGTGTTGGGAAGGAGTAGAAATGTTGAGTAAAATTTGTCTAAGAAGGTGATGGAGGCCAATATTGATCATATTTTATATTCAAAGCATGTGGTCTTATGTGGTTGTCCTAACTTCAAGGTGAATCACGGTTTGTATATGGTTGTCCTAACTTCAAGGTGAATCACGGTTTGAAGATGTATACATATAGAAATTTTAGTGCTTAATGTTCAAAATATACCCCATGACCAAAACATTATTGACATGAGTGCACTAGGATCCATCAGCTTGATAAATAAATCAAGGAAATAATAATATACTAGTTCGCATTGACAAGATTGACAATCCAATGGAATGTCCTAATCGCACGTGGAAAGGAAAGTACAAGGAATATAAATCCAAAATTGTAAAAAAGACTAAGAAATATGAAACAATATGCACACCAATAAATCAAAAAGGTGCAAGGGAAACAAAAAAGAGAGAAAAAAAGATAGGTTTAGATTAAGGCCTAAGGAGATTTCTAGGAATAATACCTGGGTATGATGAAAGGGACATGCTTGACTAAAGGACGAGGGGTAGGGTAAATGAACTCTTCATACATTTGACATTAAATGTTATGCACCAAACTCCCAAATATCATACAAATAGAAAGATAAGTAACTCCACGCCTTGACAATGAGAGAAGAATTAATGAGAAACCTCCTATTACAATATAACAAATGCACAAGATGAGAAGATCTCTAAAACTAGGGCTCATTGGTATATATAGGAGACAAAGGGTACAATTACAATTAAAGGGTCTAACCGACGAATAAGGACAACACTAATATAACAATAGAAATGTAATAACTCAATATCTAGGGCTTAACATGCCCCTCCCCTTCAAACAAGTGTTGCTGTCAACACTTGATTATCTGTAGATGTTTCTACATGAACAACTCATCTTTCCATGTCACCTCTTCTACTTGTAGGTTCTTCCACTTGATGAGGTACTTAGTAGTTGTTGATTTCATAGTTGCTTGCTTTGTGTTTCAAGAATTGTTTCCGGATCTAGTATGCTTTTCCCTTCATTAATATTTGGTAAAATAGTTTGAACTGGTATCTTATCGTTGATTACTTTCTTTAAGCAAGAAACATGGAAGACGAGATGTGAATATGGAGGCAACTCCAATTTGTAATCCATACTTCCAATTCTCTGCAATACCTTATAGGGACCATAGTACTTGGGTGCTAATTTATTGTCGTTCTTTTGTTGTTTGAGGGACATTTGTTTGTATGGTTGTATCTTTAGAAATACCTAATCCCCCACTTCAAGTTCCCTTTCTCTATGATGTTGATTTGCTTGTTGTTTTGTACTATAGCCAAGTTGTCCTTCAATAGTTGGAGAACCTCTTGTTGGTGCTCTATTTTGTCCTCCATTGCTTGAATCTTTGCTTTCCCTCTCAAGGGAAATGTGATGGATGGAGGATGATCGCCATAAAGTGCCAAAAATGGGGACATTTTTGATGAAGTATGAAAGGACATGTTGTACTGCCATTCTTCCAAGGGAAACCACTTGACCCATTGTCTCTGTTTATGAGATGCAAACCAACAAAGATACCCTTCTAGACATTTATTCACAATCTCAATTTTCCCATTTGATTGAGGATGGTAAGAGAAGTTGTGAGCGAATTGACTACCCAAAGAGGAAAATTAAGTCCAGAAATTACAAGTGAAAATAGGATCTCTATCGCTTACAATAATCTTGGGGATTCCATATAGCTTTTGAATTGTTTCCATGAATGTTGCAACCATTTACTTTCTTTAAAAGGATGAGAAACAAAACAAAAATGGGCATACTTTGTGAGTCGACCCACCACTACCATGATGACATTCTTACCTTCGGACTTTGGTAGAGCTATAATAAAATCCATTGAGGCCTCTTCCCAATGCTATCTTGGTATGGCTAATGGTTGTAGGAGACCTGAGGTCTTGATTGTCTCTCCCTTGTTCTGTTGGCAAACCAAACATTCAATCACAAACTTTTGAATGTCAATTTTAAGACCTTAGAAAAAATCCTTCTTGATCCTGTGTAAGTTTTCAGGAACCCTAAATATCCTCCTATAGGAGAAGTGTGCAATTCCAAAAGGACCTTTTGTTTGAGTTGAGAATTCTTATATCAATATAGGTGATCATGATACCATAGTGAATTGTTCTTCCACACAGATTTATCTAATGCACTAGGGTCCTCTTGTAATTATTGAATGATCTTGCTTCCATTCTATCCTTGCTTCTTCCACCCAATCAGATTATAGAATGGAAATAACACAAAGTAAGCCCTCTATGTCTTCTTCTTTCCTTGAAAGTGCATTTGCCACCCACATTTTGTTTGACTTTTTTGTAGATAATTTCGAAGTCATAACCAAGCATCTTTGTAACCCATTTTTGTTGCTCTTTTGAAGATAATTGTTGTTCCAAGAAGTACTTCAAACTATCATGCTCTGTTTTTACCTTGAAGTGTCTTTTTATTAGGTAAGGGCACCATTTCTTAGCTACATGCCAAAGCTGTTGGGAGCGGGGAGCGGGAAACGCAGATTTTCAAAAATCTCCGGGAGCGGGAGTGTTTTTTATATAATACATAAAAAATATATATTTTGATGCATATATATATATATATATATATATATATATATATAAAACATGCAGAATGTTGAATCAATTGCAAAAAACATGAAAACATAGATATAAGATCATTTAACTAATTGATTCTGATGAATCGATGATCATTAAAGCATCAACCATTTAGTACATCCTACATACTACACATATAACATCAATCATAAACATATGTAGGACTCAACATTAAAGCATCATAAGTTATCACATCAATCATAAAAGCATCATAACATCAATCATTAAAGCATCATAACATCAATCATTAACTTCAAAGGTAAATTGTCATATGATGTTCTTAAGTTCATAACTTTATAACTTCATTGTTTACAGAATAAGCCATAATAAAGAGTCAAGACTCAAGACTCAAGACAAAGTACTAAATTTTAGAGACTA
>JASDQU011378744.1:0-16649 GCA_032191745.1 Picea mariana | reverse complement strand
GCAAGATCCTTGTAGACTTATTTGGACATGAGATGGATTCCACCATTATCCATTGCAATAACTAGAGCTGTGTGAAGCTCTCAGAGAATATTTTATTTCACGATAAATCGAAACACATCGAATTCAAATACCATTACATCATAGATATGGTGTAGAGGAAAGCAGTACATGTGCAGTACCTTCTACACATGAGCAAGTTGCATATGTCTTCACCAAACCGCTTTCCAGGACAAAGTTTGAGTGCTTCCATGAGAGACTTGGCATGGTGTAGAATGCCTCCTTAGCTAAGAGGGAGTGTTGATGATTGCAGCTTCATGATACATTCTCCAGATCGTACTCCTATGGAGTGAGTTGAGATGATCTATGAAAACACCTATGTGATAGGTGACTCATACTCCTCTCAAACTATTTGAGATGACTTGTGTTGGTCTCTTGTTGTGCTCCTATGGACTGATTTGAGATGACTTGAGATGGTATCTTGTCGTACTCCTATGGACTTAGTTGAGTTGACTTGAGATGGCTCTCCAGTTTGTACTCCTATGGATTTAGTTGAGTTGATTTGTTTGAGAGTGATGACCCTCGTGATTGAGCACACGTGGACTTGTCCCTAGTGGAAGAGCACTAGAGGATGTGTGTGAGACCCCTTGCTATATTTTCAAAGAGTAAGACTATTATGAAACCCTAATTTGTATTGTGAAGGGTACAAGTCGACCCTACTGTGTAAAGATAATTAATATTATGTAAAAGATTAATTATATTATTGAGTTGTACAAGTCAGCCCTATTGTGCCAATAGACACATCTATTTGATGACTTAGGTCATGTATTTATTAGAGATATACATCCCCATTGTGGATCATATCTCATTCACTCAACGCTTAACTTGGTGAGCTGAAATTTGGTGCACACTCTTTTCTATGTGTTATCTTTCTTGGTCATAGAGCACCCTCTTATGTGTGCTAGGGTTTATGGTGTGAAGGTTCTTCTCTTGGAAATATAGTAAAGGGTTGTTGGTTTTTTCCCTTGGTTGAGAAGGGTTTTCCCAGGATAAATTCTTGTGTCTTGTGCATGGTTATTCTTCGTGTGATCTTGGTTACTGCAGTTATTGTGTTGTTGCATTGTTTATGGTTCAAGTTCATGCTAAATTGAAAAGAAAATACATGTGCTTGAGTAACCATTAAAAATTCAACAAAATGTATCTCAAACAATGTGCCCAATATCCAAGATGCTCCTCAAACCATTCTCCTCAACCATATACCATATACTTTCCTCAAGCATGCACCATAACATCATCAACATGTAACCCTAAAAAACATGCATATAAACATACATGTAACTCTGTAACAGACCTGGTGTATGTGATCATAGACCTGCAGACCTTGATCGACTTTAGCAACAATAGAATAACATCTTAATCAAACTTTACCTTAGTCTCATGGGACTAGTTTTTGGATTAGTCACAAACTCTATCTTTCAACAAGAATAACTTTGTACCTGTAATGAATAAAGGTCTGAAACTTGTACCCAATATTATTCAATATATTTTCTATAATTACTCCAAGTTTCACTGCTTGGAATATCCCATAAAAGGAGTTATAGAAAAAATGACATACCTTGATGAATTATGGCTTATTCTAGAGAGTGAACTTGTAGAGAATTCCATGTGTGGAATATTTTATATTTAGCTCTTAAAATAATAGACAACCTAATACAAACTGTAATATATCCAATTCATTTCGTCTCACTGAATTTGAATCCTCTATGAAGACATTATGATTGTTTTGCCCGAAACACATGTTTGAGATTAATTTCAGGATGAGCTAAAAACCATATTTTCCATAGAGTGTATCTCAGAAAATACAAAGACCTAGAAGCTGAAATTGTTACCACAAGTACCTTGACATGTCTTCTCAACACCCTCCAATTTTTGTTGTCTTAATCATTCTAGAAAAAATGTTATAGTGAAAATTGGAAGATGACCTATAATTAACATACCTTAGAACACATCCTCAAAAGACTTCATCCTCCCTTGGAATTTATCCCTTCTTTACTTCATCTTCTCTTTGAAATTAGCCTTAGATCTCCTTGGTTACCTTAGATAAGAATCACTTACTCACATAGAATATACTCAATATAATGTGTGTGTGAATGTACTTATGAGTGACTTCTTGAGGTGTATATATATTTTTTCTAAGTAACCTCTTTCCTTAATTTTAGGGCATCTTGAACTTTCTTGTTACAACCAATTTACCCTTTCAATAATTACTTGTAACCAATTAGGTGCTTATTAACCCATATTTGGAGCTTCCATAGGGGCTTCTCAACCCATCTTTAGGGCTTCCAACTTCATGAACTCATAACTCCTCAACCGTAATGAACTACATGACATCTCACCTCATAACTCCTCAACCGTAATATCCATCTATGAGTGTTTTACCTGCATTTGCATTGTCCTTCAGTTCCTTATTCTTCAAACAACTTCAAGTCTCATGACCACATGTCTAGGGCTTCATGTAGACTTAATCAAATGCACCCAACACCTATGTTGACATCAATGGCAACTAAGTCACCATCAATCTTGATCACAACTCTAGGGTAAATCGAACTCTTTGAGGGTTGACATCAATGACAACTAACTATCCAACACCGTTGATCCAAGACAAAAATTGGGTATAGATATCTATGGGGTTTCCCTAGATCTAATCGGAATATTTCCTTTTATTGAAGGTTGTCCTCGCATGTTCAGATGATGCAACTCTCGATATCCTATCTCCATCTCCTGCGATCCACTTTCTACACACAAAAGAAACAAACAAATACCAATTCTACAACTCCTACAAGTGTTTGGAAATCATAAATTCAAGTCAGATATAATCTGATCTCTCAAGGATAGATTAGATCTACCACGTATAATTGAATATGATAGTGTTGAAGGGGAAAACACATAGATCTGTATTATAAAAATGAACAAATACATCAATGTACCTTTACCTTGAGTGTTGATGCATTCCTCCTAGTTCTAAGTTCCCAATGCTCCTTCTTGGCCTCTTGAGATTCTCTGTCTATTTTTCCAACGTAACCACTATCAAACTCTTCCTTAAGTTCCACGCTCAATTATGATATTTTTCCATATCACTATGAACATTATTTTTTATTATGAGTTTTTTTCTCAATTATGAAATAAATTTTCTTTCATAATACGAAATTGTGACAAAATAATTGTTTCCTTGTGAATAATTATGATAATTTTACTCAATTATGTAATTCTAGCCTTATAACATCTAGTAACATGCTTGTAAAACCTATGGTGGTAAATACAAGTATAAAATATGCCTCCTAATGTATGAGGTAAGAATAAGAACTTATGGTCGAAATCATGAAAATTCGTGGTGACGAGTGGCATAAGGAAGGAGCTTAGAGATCAAGGAACCAATGAGTACATGCAATCAAACATCAAGTCAACATATATAGATAATCCCCGAGGTAGTCATACTCATGCTCAGAAGAGAAACAAAGAATGGACGCCAACACAATACATTGTGGATCCATGAAGTGAATTGGAATACCATGGCCATGAAAGAATACATGATGGATCCATGTCATCAAAGAGATCATAGCCACGAGAAAATACAATGTGGATCTATGTCACAATATATACATTAGGAAGACAAAGAACACTAAGGAGAGTGCACCTGAAGTCTTGAAAGTACTCATATATAAGTGATATACTCCATCGCAACCTGGGAGGGGTGTTGTGAAGGATGTGGCCCCAAACCAAAGGTCTTTGTCCGAAACCCCGATGGTATTATTCTACAAAATGTGAATATATGAGCTAATATTGAGCATGGTACAAACCATATGATTATCGATGAATGATGTATACTGTTAACAGACATGAGGGAACCCACCAATTATGAAAATGGGCCCCAAGGTACCTAGTACAATCTAGTGAGTGTGAATAGAAGATATTATGTGGAACACTCGTAGAATAAATCGATCAAAGGTCAATGATGAAAACCCACTGTCGATTGTGAGGATGCCTACCACTAAGGACTGACTCCAAGGTACTAGTTGGTTTCTATATCCCTCTCCTAGATAATGCGATGAATTCGATATGAAGAGATCTGTCAAAGGAGGTCCTTAATGTATCCCCCATCAATCGAGATGAAACATGCATCAAGAGATTATGTGAAGAGATAGAAACATCAAGTACAACTAACACAGGGATGGTCGACTTAGAAAGTCAAAAAAACAATAGATGGTTGACTCAGGTTGAAACTTCCCTTGACATATAGCACGACACAATGGTGACTTGGCAACAAGACTCAAGAGATGGATGAATATAGTGAAACAATGTAGGAGACATTGGAGCACTCTCCATAATGACTAGAAGAGTAACTAGTTAGATGAGTATCTATGACTCATATTACTGGGAAGGCTCCTGGGAAAGATAAAACCCAATTGTAAGATGATGACTCAAACAGGTTCCATGTTTAAGGGAAACTCAACTTACGCTACCATTTCGTAAATATATAAATGGTAAAAAAACCCCACTCTTTTTTAATTTTTGTTGGTTTTTTGGTGTCTCCTTCATGTTTTAACAAGTGTGAAAGAGAGATAAAAGAATGCTCAATAGTGTCTTTTTCGTTTAGTTTTAATGAGCCCAAAAAAGAGTTAATATTATACTTGTGATAGTTTCTTTTTTGCATCTTTTAACGAGTTTGAAAAAGAGATAAAAGTGTACTAGATATGTGTTTTTTTCGTGTCCTTTGATGAGTCTAAAAAGGAGATAAAAGTTAACTCGATAGTGTCTTTTTCATGTCCTTTAATGCTCAATCTGAAAAGAGATAAAAGTGTACTTGTTTGAAGAGAATGAGTGGCTTAACAACATGCTCCTATGTTCCAAGCACATGGAACCGACCTAAGAAAAATGAATGCAAATGGTACTGGAAAGTGAGATCCACTCTTAGCATATGTTCTCTCCATGGGAAGGTGGATGCAAAACAAAGGCTAAGTAATGCAATATGTGGATGGTCAAAAGATACTGCAATAGTGGTAAGTAGGATCTGGGAAAACAACAACACAATGGTGGGGAAAATGACGTGAGCAACAAATGCATAGGCGACCATTAAGCAACATGAAAATGTTGGGAACCCCCTCGAGATATGGCTAGAATATAGATGAAGAGAGGAAAATGAGTCTCATATTCAAGTCAAGGCGAGACTATAGGAGGGTTCCTAGGCCTTTAAGAAATCGCATCATGAGCACCAAATGGAAATCTAGGTGCTAATTAGGGTGCCCATGGAAGGTAGGCACTACCAAACAAGTTACAACATGAAAATGGAGTGGCTAATTTCACTACCTGATGAGATTGAATGTAAGGGACATGACAGAAAAATGGAAGGTTAAAAATGAAAATCATGGATGCAAGGAAAAACCTATCCTTATATGCCAGTTTAAGAACACGTACCTCAAGTTCAGTGGAAGTTGCCATTTCTGTAAAAAAAATCCCCGTAATCATGTCAACACATGTAAACTAGATTATGGGATCAAAATGCGTAGTGAAATCTCAAAAAAAGAAATATTTTTGAATTTTTTAGATAATATATATGAAAAATAAAAATCACTCACACCACACACCTATATACAAAGAATTACACATCTTGACATTTTACGTAGAGTGGATCCCCTTGCTAGACTCTGACAAAGGATCCTTTTCATCATTGATGAACTCATGAGCAAATGTCGACATCATATGGCACACCATTCTGGGGCCATGCCACATAGGAATGAAATTATATAGATAAATATATTCATCTTGAGTTGTTTCATGAGCTATGGTAGCTCCTTGATGATGCCCATCAAGGTGTGAATGAGTTACAAAATGTGAATCTTCAGTGTAATGGGAAGCAAAAAATTCAGTGGCAAGTTGAAAAAGTTTCCCACAATAAAAAAGGGTCAAGACCAGGGGTTTCATGGGATGCCCCATCTCCCCCAATCCCTAATCGAGACTCATCATGCTAACTCTCATTAATTTTGAATAAGAAAAATATGATCCATGTGTTGCCTCATCCTTTGTCTCAACTAAGGAAGACATGACTTTCGGGATGGCCTCTTCTGAAGGAAACTTGGTATCTAGGAAATCATGTGAACATAAAGAGTCAACAACCCATTCAAGAAGAGTAGGTATATCACACTCCATATGAGGATGGAGTTGTTGAACAGTATCATTGGATGCTGATGGGATTTCCAGATTAACAATCTCGACTCTGGTGAGTGGCATAGAGGCTCCATATGATTCAACATCCTCAGGACAAGGTACCACCCAAGGATCAACAGACCCGAGGGATCCATTGGTAAATGAATAAATCATTTTGATAGGAGCAATTTTTGCAATAGGAGATGGTGGGAGAAGAGGGAATGTTCCCATGAGCAAAGAGTCTTTGAACAACCCTACACCAACACTCATGTAATACTGCTAAGTATCACCAAAAAAGGGTACATTAGACCCCACATTAGATCCAAGATCTGGTGTACATAATGCAATTTGATCGATTGTCACTATTTTCCCTTAATGAGGGAAGAATAAGACCTAAAAGACAAATGAGACAATTGTTGTCATTGCGTAGAACCAAGTGCGCCCGAGTAATAAATTGTGCTCAATAGGTGCATCGACGACCTCCACAACAACATAAACATGCTTACCACATAATTGGATGGGTAAGGTTGTGATTATCCCATGGGGATGGGACATACGTCCATTGAATTCTTTCAACAATGTTCCAGATGTGTTTACATTTGGAGAGCCAAGGGCCTTCCAATAGGACATAGACTTAATATAAGTCGAGTCTCCTTCATCAATCACAGTGCAAAAGATATTTTTCCCCATCGATCTCTCTTTGATTTGGAAAGTGATTTGATGGGATATCCTATGATTAACCTGATCAGAATCAAATATTATTAAACTCAACTCTGAGGTATCAACCATGTCTATGGAAGAAAACAATACTTTTCGTTGTACTGGGCATCTTTGGAGGACTTCGAGTGTGGACATGGCACTTGGTACCTAGGCTAAGTCTTCCATAATATTTTAGTTGTGGGTGGCCCGTGTATTCATGTTATGTGTCGTTCATCAAATAAATCCCTTCGGGGGGCAAAGAAGTGTATCAAAGGAAGATTTCTTGATCTAAAGAGGGCCATCGGGATGGGAAGAAGATGTTGGCTCACGTGCAATAGGAGTAGGCTTAGAATTTCCATAGTTCTTTGCTAGAGTCTACAAATTGATCTTCTGATCACACATGAAATGGAAGAATTGGCAGATAACCCCTCATGCTGAGGGGTAAAATCCATGCCCCCTTGTGGATGGGCAAGATTTGTGGCAACCATGTGTTGAGGTTGAGGGGGGAAAGGATGAGTTAGGAAAACATGTTTTTGGGGGGCTCTTTGTTGAGCCAAAAATTGATGAACCTCATCCTTTCAAGGACATTGATGAGTAGGTTGGTCATCCTCACAAATCGTGTAGTGGAACCAACTCTTCTTCTTCTCTTTCATGCCCCCATAAATGTTTTGGACAGGAATGGTCCCTTAATTAGTATTATATTTCTTCTTTTTGTTCCTCTTCTTCTTTCCTCCAGGTTACTCAGGATTCTTTGGTTGCATGTATTGCACCAAATTCACCTCATAGGTATCAGTAGGGACCATCGCAGTTTGAGCATTAGGACCAGTAGTCGATGAGTGTGAAAAAATGGACATGTGACCCATTTGGTTAGATAACTATCCCACAATGGCATGGGAAACAAAACCCACCACATCATCACCGTGGGGTCCTAGGTTTGGATTTCTAGGATCCATCGAAGACCTAGGAGAATGTGGGATAATATCATAAAGAGTGTACGACTGAGAGTAAATCAAATCTAAGTTTTGGGAATGCATGATGGATTTCTCTTCTGTAGTTGCCCCAACCGTAACTACGTCTTTGGTAATGGTTTTTAAAACCTCTTACTCCAAGACCTAGGTATCTTGTTGTCTAGTGATTTCCTTACTGTAAATCAAATTAGCAACTCATAAAATAAAAACACATTGTTGAAATATTCAACTCAATA
Source organism: Picea mariana (assembly GCA_032191745.1). Classification (NCBI taxonomy): domain Eukaryota; kingdom Viridiplantae; phylum Streptophyta; class Pinopsida; order Pinales; family Pinaceae; genus Picea; species Picea mariana. Next base: position 8,548 of record JASDQU011378744.1, on the reverse strand, counting down.
AATATAGCGGAATAAAAAAATGGAAGCCAAATCATGCACACATAAACACCAATATTTTTGGGTAGATACCCCTGGAAAAATCCCAAAGGGAACCAGTGCTGAGAATGATTTTATTATGCCAAAATCAGGGCTTTGTAATAGGGATAATGGTTCACTAAGAGAAATACAATTGTAGAAAAACCTAGCAAAGTATGATCTATTATACAACCGAAAATTGCATTCTCTTTGATATGTACACGATTTTCCATAATACACACCCTCGTACACGTGTCTGTCTCCACTGACACCTACATACATGTACATAAATATTGTACAGAAAGATCTATATGACACAATTCTTCCATGTGGCTTCGCTTGAATGAAATCCACTTGAAACAACCTATGTTCTCTCTTCTCCTTGATCTGATCTCTAGATGGAATTCCTTCTCCATCTATCCAAGATCTTGAATCATATTCCTTCTTGATCCAAATCTCTTTGTCTTCTGTCAATATCTCTTGATCAACTTGACAAAGATGGCTCAAGTGTCAAGTGTCAAGTGTAAACAAAAGTTCTTCTTTTCTTCTACACTCTTGAATGACTCCACACTAGCAAACATCCTTCTATGATTATCTTTGTGTGAAAAGTGTCTTCTCCTTTCCCCTATCCTTGATTTTATAATCTTGAGTTATAATCTATTTTGAATCTCCAAAGTGATTGACGGCTGATATTACTTGTCACACTCACTTGAGATTTAGATTACATTCTAATTACTTTTATCATTTCCTTAAATAACTCAATTAATTAATTAATTAATTAATTAAATCACTGTACTTTAATAATTCTTTTAATTAAAGTAAAGGTACCAATATAGAAGGCTTTGGATGACTTCTGCATGCTAGACACCAATCCTATGCGGAAATACCTTTCTGATGCTACATGCATCAACAAATGGGTGGTAAAAGGGACTTTGTAAACCACTCCATTAGGATTTTGTCCGAAATTTGGGTCTTAATCATCTTACGTCTTCATCTCCACTCATATATATGATTAGAAATGTGAGTAGAGGTATCATGTCATAGAGACGTCAAGGGATTTGTTTTAATCTCATATTGTATGGGAAATTGGTAATGCATAAAAAATGCCATCGCCAAGTCATTCAAACTTTTAACGGAAGTGCCTTCTAACTCAATGTACCATTTGGCAACACTTCCAGTCAGGGATATTTGGAAAAGACGTAACCTCACACTACCATCCATCAACCAATTAGATGAGCACCACAAATGATATGTCATGATGTGCATGTAGGGGTCTTCTCCCACCTTTTCGTCGAATTTGGGCATGTTTGAGGGTAGCTTAGAAGACATGAATGACCATGAAGGTTTTTGGTAAATAGGGTCATTTGTTAGACGTGACAAATTAGGAAGTCTAACATTGCAAGGAAATGCAATGACATATGAGAAAATGAATATTGGGAGGAAGATGGGGTTCCTGAAGTGTCCCAGATGAACCTTGTGTTCCCCCCACGCTTGTGCTACTGGAGGTTTGTGGTGTTCCAAAAGAGTGAGTTCCCCCAAGGATGGAATCACTTCTAAGAGAACGATTGATTTTAGGTCTAGACATGACCCTAGGGGGATTTCTCCCAGGGGTAGGTGTAGACCCTAAAGGAAATGTCTTCCCAAAAATAGTCCCAGGGAAGAACCCCCCAGGACTGGAGGTATGGATGAAAGGATATTCTCCCCACTATGGAAATTTTCCCTGAGGGGGTGCACCCCCAAGGAAAGGTGTTCTAACTGATGCGAAATTAAACCCTCCTAATGTATTACTTCCCCCAGACCGACTAGGGACAACACCAAAACCACTAGGAATATTCCATCCAAAAGGTAAACCATCACTTGACAATGTTGAGTCACTCATAGGAATGGTGGAGGTGGAAGTTATTCCACCCCCCATGCTGAAACCAAGGCTCGTTACCCCACTGAAAGAATATTGGACTATGGGCATTAAAGCTGATGAGATGGGCATAGGAACACTAGGAAAAATAATAGATGGAAAATAGGACACGACCGATGTCCCCTAGATAGAGGGACCCTTTAATAAAAGGCATAGATGGTGTAGGTCCAATGGTGCTTATGGATGGTAATGTGGACATCACAGGGATGCCCCTAGTCCCACTCATGGATGGGCTTGATGGCTCAAACACACTGGACGAAACATTCAGCCTGACATGGTGTAAGGATTTCTAAACAAGGAAAAAGGTTCACTAAAAATCTCCCTTACCTGGATAAGTATGGGTGCTTCAGAATTAGTCAAAGGAGTGTTAAAGTTTGGTGGAGGACATTCATCGACCACTTCCACTTCAACCAAACCAATCTCCTCAAACCAAAGACGAGACTCTTTGAATTCACAGTCACCTATCTCACACTTCATGAGAGGTGGTTGTACTTATGTGATTGGCTCTAGTCCTCATAATTGATGGGATCGACACAGTGATTCAACCATGGTGAAAATAATATGTGAAAATTAGAACATATTACGACCTAAGGATGATGTAGACTCAAAATCAAATAGCACACCCTTACCAAATCTAAGACAAAAATGAGAAAACCAATGGCTCAGGGGCCCTTTCGAAAACCAACCCTTTCAGGGAGATGAAATCCCCACAAAGTTGGCTAGTGAAGGTATGAGGAGTAGTTACAGTGAACAATGTGAAACAACCCTGACCAGTGAAAGCACCCTTTATTAAGGCAGACACCCTCTAGGGGAACTGATATCGTGAACAAATTTTTTCCTAGGTACTACAAGCATGTCCATGGAGGCATCACCTTGTTGACCAATATCTTATGATGTTCATTCATATTGGGCATTTTTAAATTGTGAAAAATAAAGTCAATATATTGTAGGTATGGGGGGGGATGTGGGGTCTCAAGGGTTTTATAGGTATTAGAGGTATAAAAATGGGTATTTGGTGAAAATAAGGGTTTCTTTTATTGGAAAGATGTATTGTGAGGGGGATTCAACCAAAATATTTTGGGAGATATTTACCGATATCTAGTGAAATTAGGGATATTCTTTAATATCCCACAAACGAAGGCGTTGTGTCACAGGTTCACTGAGTGAATACCCTGTGAGCATGTCCCACCTACAATCACCTTTGTATCTATCTAGTAATGGCCACTAAGGCTACCACCTCACAATAAATGACTAGGTGAACAGTCTTAGGTCTGACCACACATAAGGGCAGGGTAACTAATCTCAAAGCTTTGAAGGAATTATCTCACATAGATGTGTGGCACCAACGAAAACTCTGTATATGTAGTAATCGAAGTGATATTGCAAACACCAAAACAAGCAGAAAGGGGTAATCTTCCTTCTTTCCTCGAACCATATGCTTGATAGAAGAGAGAGAGAGATGTTTTTTATTCTGAAAATGGAATACTAGAAGACTCAAATTCTCAGATGTCTAAAGAAATAAAGGATCTTAAGATAGAAAAAGTGAAGCTTTCAGAGGAACATTATGTTGAAATTGAAAAATTCTAGCATGAACTTATTGAGAAAGCCCATCTATCTGATGTTTTCCATACAATTGATGATGACGACAAAATTTTGAATCTTTCACGTAGTGAAGATAATGTGGATGATTTGTTGGAGAAGATATCAACATATATATCTCGAGTTTCATATTAACAAATCAAATTCAAAGAATGAATATCACAAATAGGGAATAACTTGCTCAATTGGATGAAGTGATTAAAGAAAAATATTTAAGTATGGAAGATTTGCAGGCAATGATAACTAAAAAGGATGTTGAGATTGGTTCACTTATCATGGATCGAAAAATATTGGAAAAGTTTTTGCAGGATGCGTTGAGTCAAGGTGTAGGGAAGCAACATATGATTGATGTAAATAACAAATATGGGACAAAATCGTTCATAAAATGTGCAATTTCATATCACATTTTGAATTATTTCATGATTGCAAAACCACTATAATAGCTAATTCCCAAGTCGATATTACAATATTACTACTTGATGTATCTGAGAAAGTTGAGGATGTTGATAAAATGATCCAATTCCTTAATTCATTGTCAGTAAATGTTGTTGTAGTCTTCTAGATTACACAGACATTCAAGAAAGGGATTACATTATAGGAAGCGCATCAAGTACACACACAATACTCAAGAAGTATTTGTGGGAAGGTTAACCAATTAGGTTTGTATTCCATCTTCATGAGTATATATACAATAGAGAGATGGTTGGAGCAGTTGTACCCACACAAACTATTCCTTCGTTAAGTTCTCTTTATGAATTTATCATTTTATTACATATTTGCTTAATGTCTTATGACTAATGTATAATATGTGATGACTATTACAAGGGCCTAAGAGGCCTCCTCAACATCTCCCCCGCACTCAAATCCTTGTGCATCCTTAGCAAGTGTGCAACAACGTCCTAGGTCTCTACTCTTGCATAAGTATCCTTATTGTGCCTCAACCATGCATATCATTCTGCATAGGTAATTTAGTTGCAACAACAACAAGCTGTATAGGAAGATACATGTATACAAGGTTTATGGTGTGATTGGTTTCCAATGGATCTGAATGACTACATATCACATATCCCAACTCCTTGATCTCCATGCTTTCTGATAGGTTGATTCGTTGATGGGTGCCTCTGGATGCCTCTCTCAACTGCAAAGTCTACTTCTCATAGGAACTATCGGGGCACACTCTATTGCAGCTCCAACGATCTGTCGCACATGGGGGATATTTTTATGGAATTGAAGAGGGTCAGTGGTGTTAGAATATGATGGATGTGCTCACTTTACCATCGACAATATCACTATTGTCACCCAACCATAGGCCGAAGCCACCCTTCGAGCACCTTAACCTTGACAGAGAATCATTCCGAAAGTAACCCTAGGCTAGATAGACAAACAACAGGTAGTGCACCTTTCTCCAAGGATAGTGCACCAAACAAGAGCTGATCAGATAGTCCAAACCATAACCAAGACATAGTCCAAGCCAAAACGAAATCTGCTAGCTGCAGCAGCTCCAACAATAACTCTCCTCCAAACTTGCACACAAAACTACCCAACTGCAGTGCACACAAGTGTGCTCTGTAGTTCTAAGAATATCAGCTAGAATGAATACTGGCCTCCTGTATTTATACTAAATCTGGTAGACTACCAAGGCCGACTTCTCATTCTGGGTACTATTTCTTTAGTATATAATATTTCTTCTAGCCGACTTCTTCTCTTGGAGGGTAATAACCTAATACAAGTTATACTCTTGAGTCGACTTGTCTTCTAGGGTTATTAGCCAGCTCATTAGGGTTTCTTCTTTCTTTCCAGAATATTCTATTCTCGCCAGGTTTACACGTGGAGGTCAATACCTTCCGCAGCTACCATAATATCAACACTCCCTCCTAGATAGGGAGGTATTGAAGGTAATGGTCTTAAGCACAAACATACCATTCAATCAGTAGCATCAACATGGTCGAATAGACTGTCTCATGACTAGATCATGAGCACCATCATCACTATCAGTGTCATCAGCGACATCATCTCTCAAAACCATACTGCATATGAGTAATCAGACATGATGCTGGATAAGTCACTCACTCCACAGAGTGACAGAAGAACCATTCTTCTAATCTGGACATATGTCCTGGAAGAATAAATGTCCTAGACCATTTTCCATCTGGGAAATCTCTGTCCATTGATCATCCATCTAGTTGATTAAACATTTTCAAACACTACTGATAGTCTTCAAGGCAATCAGAACAAAGTCATTCAATAGAACACAACTGTGTCTATCCATAATAGTACACAACTACTATCCAGTGGTACACAACCACACCAAGTAGCACACAGATACTTGATCAATGACATATAATCATAATCAGTGGAACACATCCACCATAGTAGCATGCATCTATTGTCCAAAGACATACAGTCTCCATAACAATCATATGATATCAACTTGCACAGAAAACATTGTTATGATATAAACTGAATCATTTGGGCCATTCTTCCACTCACATATGTGAGATTTGGAAGAGCATATGCCATCAGAAATTCAAACATCAATGATGAGCTATCTGGACTATTCTTCTCAAGCAAGGAAAAAAAAAATTCATGATTTCTGAGCCTGGACCATTCCCCACCCTGGACCATTCCTTTGGCACTAAACAATGTGCAACCTGGAGAGAATGAGTCTACCCTAAGGAATGTCTGTCCCTGATTGTTGAACCTGGACCATTCCCCACCCTGGGCCATTCCTCCGGCACTAAACAAAGTGAAACCTGGAGAGAATGAATCTACCCTAAGGAATGACTGTCCAGACCATTACCAAAGGAAATGACTGTCCTGCACCAACCTCCAAAACGGACCATTCTTCGAATCTTCTCACAACTATGATCCTTGAAAGAATGATTGTCCAATGAGGTAGACCAGTCTTCTTGATTAATCATCAAGAAGAGAGACTATCCTAGATCATTCCCCATGTTAACCACAATGGGAAATCGATGTCTATGGTACATCAGCAATCCATCAAACCATTTTCATTACAAAAATGATTGTTCGATCTGGACCATTTTCCGAACTAGAAAATTCATGTCCGTCAGAAATCTCAAACCACTTTCTGAATTGGAAAGGAATTGCTCATCCTGGACCATTTATCAAATTGAAAAATGGTTGTCCATAAATCAATAACACATCAGTTCTTGTTATAACCCTAAATTGCACCACACATGCTTACCTAGCATCAGGCCAACTCATATCCCTTCCTTGCCAAAACTATGCTGAACAAACTCTTGAAAATCCTCTTGGGTCAAGGCCCACGTGCCCTAACCCATTACTGCATGCGTGTACACGCTGTCAGGCCCACTACAACCCGCGTGTACCTAACAAAACACAAAAATAGGAAATTTTCCGACGGGACAAAAATCTATGGGTCAGTTAACTGAAACTCCCGGCCATGCATGGTCGAGAGTTCGTCCAAAACCCTAGCTCCTTCTAGCCTATAAAAGAAGGGGTAGGGATACAATTTGGAGGAGGAAAAATATAGTGAAGAAACTCTGCCCATTTTCCAAATCCATTGTCCCAACCCTTTAGCCTTTCCTCAAGCCAAAGGAGAATTAATGCAAAGCAGTTGGAGGATAGAAGAGGAGGAGCCTAGGATCAAGATCAAGGAGCAGTGCCCGGTCTCGACTTTGATTGTAAGTTGATTCATTTTGAAAATAATAAAAGAATACTTTTCCCATCCCAATTCATGAGTTATCTATGATTTGTTTAATTTATGCTTAATTTCTAACCCTCAAGTAGAAAAGTAGCATGCATGCGTAGTGGTTTGTCTTGATTGCAGGATTATCTTTGGAAGGAGCAGCGCAAGCAAGCGGGCGGAGCACAACGGAGGATATACACCAAGCATCCGTAAAAAGGTTAGTAGTTCCTTTCCATGCATGTATTGTGAAAGAGGGGTTTAAGTTTTGGGTGGTAGGTTAAAAAGTAATTTCTTTACGGTCAAAATTTGCATGCAAGTCTGACCCTAGTTTGCTAGTCCGTAGGGTATTTTTCCCAACAACAGAGTTGGCAACCATACTAAGGAAGATACTCTTTAGGGTTTTCCATATTTAGTTAAGGTTTGGGTAGTTTAAAGGATTAGATTTTCTGTTTCTTTGCCTGTCTGTTTTCTGTTAGGTCTGAGCTAGCAGGGAGTCTGGTTCTTTATACCAGTTTTTCCTTGACTATTGCTTGACGGTAATTATCGGGACACATAGAGGTACATGCGGCCTTCAGAAGGCCTGCACGCGTGTACCCATGCCCTAACCTCCTACAACGCACATGTGTACGCTAGTTGTAGAGGTTTTAGTAGCGTGTAGGAGCTCAAATAACTTAAGAGGCAGTCTCCCTCTTCCCTGTCAGAATTATACATTCTCAGGGGGTTTTCTGGATCCTGTCTGAGTCTTGTTGGTTCACAGTCTTGTCTCACTTTGTCTTTCTGTGTTTTTATTCCTTGCAAATATTTTTTCTTTTCTATTAGAAGAAGCATCCAAGCCTTCAAGGGACCTTGGTTGTCAATACCAGAGGCCTCTTTTAGGTATGGGTTGCCTGTTTTTATTTTTTTTCTTAGAAGTTATACATACACGCGGCCTATACAAGGTCAGACCGCATGTACACGCGTCCTGTTTCAACTCAGCACACGTTCACACGCGTGTTGTTTCAGTGACAGTAGCATGCTTGACAGGCTACTTTTTAATCAAGGTGGGGCAGTCATCCCCTCTTTTGGTGAGAAGTATTTCTCTCAGGGGTTTAAGTCTAGGGTGGAACAGTCAGTAGGTTAGGTCATCTTACCCTTAGCCTGCTTTTTCTTAGTTGATAGTTGATAGAAAAGATAAAAAGAAAAATTTTGTTTTATGGTTTTTAGACAAGCATAAGAGTCTTTGCTTTCTTGATTGCCATTGTGTGTCTTTGCTCTGATTCTTTGCGATCTGCGCTTTAAGCTAGAATTTTGTTTTTTTTCTTGGTTTTAGGCTTGTCAGTATTTTCCCTTTGTTGCTTGATTAGCAC
>JASDQU011378743.1:5820-18638 GCA_032191745.1 Picea mariana | reverse complement strand
AAGAAATTAAGCAGAAAGTAGCTGAACCTGTTTGGGAGTTTGATCAGAGGTTTAAGAACTTGATAGTCCATTTGAGTTTTCAGATTCCAGACGATCAAAATAAATAATGGTTCATTACTACCCTCTTACCACACATCATATTCCCTCTAATGAAATAGAATATTGCTTCGCAAGATGAGGCATTGGAGATCACTATGAAACTAGAATCAACCACTATGGGAGAGTCCAGCTCAGGTATGAGTCAAATTTTAAATCTGCTAACTAGCTTATCACTGCAGGTCAAAGATATGAATAAGGATACGGGAAAAGATAAAAGAGAATATATTTGGTGTATCAAATGAAAATTAGAAGGTCATTATAAGGAGAATTTTCCTCTATTCCATGAGTACTTGGTTTCAGGATCCCTGAGCCCTTTGAAGCAGGTTACTCTACCTTAGTGTGAGGTATGTAGAAATATACATCACCCTGGAGAATGATATTACATGAAAAAATATGTCTAAAAACCTACCAATATTTAATGCATGTTATGTAAATATGTGGGGCATGATGAGAAAGATTGTAGGGCATATGACCTCTTGCATGAAATATCAAGATACACATATAGAATTCAAGGTGAAGTATAACAAGAAGGAAATACTATGTAGTTTAACTCCCCGAGAAGAGGAAACTTCAACCCTTGTGGTGGTGTATAGGAATAGGAATGGGAGGAGGCATGGGTCGAGGTTAAGGTAATATCATTTGTTAAAACTACACGCATCCAGGTCACTTGGCAAGAGACTGTCAGAACCCTTGTACCACTTGCAGTTACTGCAACTCATTTGAACATGTCATAGAAGATTGTCCTGTGCTGTTAGCCAAACTTCAGAAAATACGATGAGGGAACCAACAAGTACAAATAATCTCAACAGAACTTCACCAAGTGGATCCTAGATTCAATGTTATCACTAGAGAAGGCACTGCTATAGGAGAAGACAGGGTGACTCCAGGGAAGATTACAGAAGAATCAGGAGTTAGAAGAGTTGTGGAGAAGATGTAGAAGTTTGATCCAAAGAAAGAAAAGTAGACTTTTGAAGAGGCAAGAAAAGAGTTTGGAAGAGATCAGGCTTCTTCATCAAAGGCACAACCAGAAGTGAGAGAATGTGGAATTCCCCTGGCCTTTGATTAGTCTGCTTCACCCAGAGAAGGAAAAGAGGTAAGCAGACTTATGTAATTCTTATGTACTTGCATTAATTTTATTAAGGATGAAAAATCCATACAAGAACTACAAAATTTGGTCAGACAGTATGAGATAGGAAGGGTATATCCTCTACCAAATAAAGAAGTACAACAACTATCCAAAAAGAGAAGGACGAATAAGGAACTACACCTTAATGCCCAAATTGGAGATTATGACATAGATTATGTGGTCCTCGACTTAGGGTCGGAGGTCAATGTTATGACGAAGCAAACCTGGGCACTGATGGGAAAACCTAAGTTGATATATTCCCCTATCAGGATTAGGATGGCTAATCATCAGGAAGTAAGCCCCTTTGGTAGGCTGGAACATGTCCCTATGGACATCGAATGGGTAATAACGTTTGTGGACTTCGAGGTGATTGAGATAGTTGATGATTGTTTCCCTTATCATGCATTGTTAGGAATTGATTGGGATTTCAAGAATTCCACTGTTGTTGACTTAAAGAAAATAAGAATGACATTTGAAGGTGATGGCCTTAGGTTCATTGCACCTCTAGATCCTGATGAAGTTTGAATATACATAGAACCTATCAGAGAAGAAGACTACACATATGAGCTAGATAATATATATAAATTGACAGCAAGACAACAGGATTACATTAACCCTGCAACAAACGGGAATTTGAGTTGGCGAAGTGACAGTGCATGTTCATCAAACTTAGAAGAAGCACTGGAGAACTGGCATAACAAAATGTATGAAGTTTCTGTGTGGATATTTTCCAGATTGACCAAGGAAGTTCATTGGATTGGCACAGAAGTAAGTAACTTTCCCACATTTGATGGTTTAAATCACTTAGAAACGTTCTTACTGGAATTTGAAGAAGTTGTACCAGTAGAACAAATATTTTTGGCACTGGATGATGCCTTGAAAGATACTCCAGCCAGATGGTAGGGGACACATAAAAAGAACATGCTTTTTGATGACAATGTGATTTTCAGACAACGTTGAAGGATGTGAAGTTAGATACACAGGTCAAATCTATCCGAGGGACCATGTGCGAGGTTGTGAGGAGGCCTGGTGTAGCATTCCTCAAGAATAGTGGGTGCATAAATTCATCAATACTCTAGACACAACGCCTATCAATTGGTATCTTCAAGTAGAACTACACCTCATCACTTTAGATTGGTACGGTATGACTCAGAACTTTATAGCTACATTTTCATTTGAAATCTAGTACCCTTCAGTAGATCAAGCGCTACAAGTTGTTAGACAGAAAGTCTTTGAGGAGGCACCTAGCCTCCCTATGGAGCAAGAAGAAGATGAATGGACTGCACCTCTTCATAAACTACAAGGATGTTACAATATCATTGTCGATGAAAACGATGATCCTAGGAATGTGAACATCATAGAAACAGAAGGACAGAGAGACATAGAAGGACCAGGAGTTGAACTACCTTTCATTGGAAAACCGATCAAAATCAAGAAAGTTAATATTGGAACAAAGCAAGCACCTAAGCTTTCTAATGTTGGGGATTACTGGGATGATGTCACCATTGATAAGATCACATAATTACTGCATGAATATCAGGACTTGTTCCCAACCAAGTTCACTGATATGAAGGGAATAAAAGGACCCATGGGAGAGATGAAGATCCCCTTGAAACCAGATGCAAGCCCAGTTAAGCAGAGACCCTATAGATTGAATCCCAAATATAAGGAAAAAGTTAAGATTGAACTAGACCAAATGTTGGAAGAAGGAATCATAGAACCTATGGAGGAGTCAGAATGGATTAGTCCTATGGTGGTAAAGGATAATAAGACAGGAGATATCAGGATCTGTGTAGATCTCAGAAAGATAAATGATGCCTATTTGCATGACCTATTCCCTACACCATTTACAGATGAAGTGTTAGATAATGTAGGAGGACAGGAGGTATATTCCTTTACAAATGGATTTTCATGTTATCACCAGATCAGGATTTCCAAGGAAGATCGCCATAAGACCATATTTGCAACAGAATGGGGTTCCTACCAGTATACAGTGATGCCTTTCGGATTGAAGAATGCACCAACCATCTTTTCCAGGGTGGTGGTCAAAGCATTCAAGGACTTTTTACATAAATTTTTGGAAGCCTATTTTTATGATTGGACTGTTTTTAGCTTACTACAAAATCATATTGAATGTTTAAGACTAATGTTGGATAACTACAGGCAATGTCAGATTGCCCTGAATCTGAAGAAGTGCATCTTCTTTTCACCCTTTGGAGTGTTGTTGGGCCATATTGTGTGTAAGCAGGGGTTGCTGGTAGATCTATCCAAGATTTCCATTATTGTTGATCTACCCCCTCCTACCTTAGTCACACAGTTGCGCACTGTGCTGGGACATACTGGATACTACAGGAAGTTCATTAAGGGATATGCACAAATTACAGTACCCATGGAGAAGCTTCCGAAGAAACATTGTCAGTTTCAATGGATAGAAGAATGTCAGTAGAGCTTCGAAACACTGAAATAGAAAATGGTTACTGCACTTATTCTAGTTTTCCCAAATTGGAGCAAGGAATTTCATGTGCATGTTGATGCATCTTATATTGCACTAGGAGCAGTGTTAGCACAAATAGGAGAAGGAGATATTGACCACCCATTAGCCTTTGCTAGCAGGAAGCTCTCAACAACTGAGATAAATTACACCACCACCGAGAGGGAAGGTTTATCCATGGTGTATGTGTTGTAGAAGTTTTGTCACTACTTGTTGGGAGGACACTTTAAGATGTTCACTGATCACTCTGCGTTGAAATACCTAGTCAACAAGCTAGTGTTGGGGGGAAGAATATGCATATGGCTATTGTTATTCCAAGAATATGATTTTGAGATTGTGTTCAAGCCAGGGAGAATGAACAAGGGACCTGATCACTTGTCTAGGTTGAAACATGGAGAGGAGCCTACTAGTTTGGAGGATACACTACCTGATGAAAATTTGTTGGCCATTAGGAAGATTGATGATCACTTCACCAAGATAGTCCAATTCCTATCAATAGGAATGGCACCTCGTGAATACACAATCATCCAGAAGAAAAAAATGGTAGTGTGCACTGCAGATTTTTCACTTATAGCATGACAGCTATAAAAAATGGGACCTGATGAGATCTTGAGGAGATGTTTTATGGAGGCAGAACGACCACTAATTTTAGCAGAATCACATGAAGGCATCGCATGAGGACACTACGCAAGAAAAGAAACAACGCATAAGGTTCTTAGAGCTGGCCTCTGGTGGCCTACTTTACATAAAGATGCCAAGGAATACTATAAAGCCTATGATGTATGCCAAAGAGTTGAGAAGCCTTCCTAAAGAGATTAGATGCCTTTAGCACCAAAGTTGACTTTGCAGGCATTTGCGAAATGGGAAATTGATTTTGTGGGACCTATAAACCCACCAGGGAAGCGCACAGGAGCTAGATACATCATTATTGCAATGGAGTATTTGACAAGATGGGCATAAGAAAGAGAAGTTAAGGAATATAGTACAACTACAACTGCGTGATATATATTTGAGGATATCATAACCAGTTTTGGATGCCTGAACACCCTGATGAGCAATCAAGGAACTCATTTTATTAATAAGACTATTGAAGCCTTGACTCAGGAATTTGAAGTTCATCACCAGAAGAACACCTCTTACCATCTGCAAGAAAATGGTACAGTTGAAGCTTTCAATAAGATCTTGGAGACAACACTGACGAATATTTGCAGTGTGAACATGGATGATTGGGATTTGAGAGTACCAGCAGTGTTATGGGCCTATAGAACTACTTGCAAGAAACTAACAATGAAGACTCCATTTAAGTTGTTGTATGGCCTAGAAGCAGTTGTCCTTATGAAATATTTGGTTCCTAATCTCATAATCACAACATTCATAGATATGGATGACACTGGCATTATTCAAGAGAGGCTTGCGCAGTTGGTAGAACTAGAAGAAGATCGATTTATTGCAGGATTCCATCAACGGGTACAGAAGGAATGAGAAAAGGCCTATCATGATAGGCACATTAAGAAGAAAGCCTTCAAGCAAAGAGATTTGGTATTGGTATATGACAACAAGTTCATGAAGCATCCAGGGAAGTTTAGGACACATTAGCTTGGGCCATATGAGGTTTCTTACATTACAGAAGGAGGAATCGCGCAATTGAAAACTTTGAATGGAGAATGGAAGGAAGGTTTGGTGAATGGGAGCCGGTTGAAGTACTATGACAACTAACTACCTCGCATCTCTCGGTAGAAGAATGAGAAAAAGGGTCTAGGTACCAGGTGTAGTTGAAACTGGGTACCAGACACAGAAAATATAGTCTGCACAAGGGAAGAAGGGTGGGACAGAGAAGAAAGCACAGGATGCCCTGCGCAGTCTGAAGTCGAAGTAAAGAAGAAGGTTTAGACCTGAAGTGCCTTGAGATGAGTCACATGTGAGTGTTGGGGTCATGTTGGCCCTTGGTTATGGAAGGTTGTGAAGATTAAGGAAAGAAGCGCGAAGAGTGAACTACGCAGAAGACAAGTTTATTAAGATTGGGTCGAAGTGACCAAAAGAGAAGAAAAGATGGAGCGAAGTAAGAGAAAGAAATTTGTTGGAAGGAGAGATCATGGAAGACAGATCAGCAAGGAATATGGATCGTGGATGACTCAACAAACGAAAAAATCCACCAATGGATGCTTTGGATCACCTCGCAAGAAAGAATGAAAGATAGGTTGGCGAAGCCCTAAAAACGTGGGTCAAGTTGACCTAGGGTTTTCAACACCTAGGGTTTTTTTATTTAGGGTTTTGACACCTAGGTTTTGGCCTAAGGATGTTTGAGAGTCATTGTAATGTATAAATAAAGGTCTAGAGGACTTGGGATCAAGTTTTTGTTGATTTATTCGACATTTGTGCATGTTATGAGTGATTATTATTGTTGTGAGAGAGAAGTGTTGTGAGAGAGAGAGCATTCTCATGTTGTAAGATCTTTAGCTGGGTGCAAAGATCAACCTTGCAATTGGGTGCATAGGGAGGGGATAGAGGAGAAGATAAAGAAAGAGAGAGATCTACAAGCTAAGTGCAGATAGAACTGTATGCTTTCATCTAATATATTATAAATCGTAGTTCTGTGGATGTAGCCCTAGGGAGGGGGTGAACCACGTATATCATGTTGTTGTATGTGATTGATGTTGTGTTCTTATGATCTCTAATATATTTTTAATGCAATATTGTGTTAGATCTAAGATATATTTTGTGCAGTAGGCTTAAGAAAGTTAAAGAATAGCTAAGTTTGTGTGAGAGTGTTTCCCTGGACCCACTTTGCATTTCCTCTAGTTGTAGACATCTGTGTCCTACAACCCCCTATTTCTACTTTGGGTGAGACTGCATCTGCTCCGCAAGTGTTTCCGAAAGGGTCATTAGTTAGGGCTTGTTGGTGTGTTGTTAGAACTGAACCCCGGGTCTGCCCCTGTGCCAACAGGGACCAACAGGAACTGACTAGGTCAAAAACTCTTTGGGGTGGCTTAGGTCGAAGATGAGAATAAAAGAAAAAAGAAAATAAGATAAGAAATAAAAGTAATGAAAAAGAAAGATTAATAGAAACCAAAAAATGAAATTAAGATAGCAATAAACAAGTCAGTTATCAGAATTAGGTACAAAAAATTATTTAATGATCACAAGCTATATAATTGACTCGAACCACCAAAATCATTCATTCAATCATTCCATACTCAAACATGAGAAGAGAACACACCCCTTGGTCATCACTAAAATCATTCAGAGAATAAAAGAATAAACTGAGAGCAAGCGTAGCACCAAGGAAAGACCTACACCATCTCTTAAACAAATGGACCAGTAAATCCAGTGAAATAAAAGTAACTCATTTAGTCGAACATGAAATCCAACAATCCAGAAAGAATAAACTCTATAAATAGATTGAGCATGGAAATCATAATTCAATAAAGCACGATCATCTTCAAACAATTCAACAAAGAGAACATGGATTCAAAAATCCAAACATCAATCAAGTAAACAAAAGAAATGAAATTGACTTGGTTGGATGATTCAACGAAAGATCCTCAATCGACTAGAAGAACTGAGATGATCATATCACAAAATAAAATAAAATAAAATAAAATAAAATAAAAAAATATGATAGGGTCAGGTGCACTCTCTGAGAAAACAAAATTGACTTAGTCTAAATAGTTGGCCACCGAGAATACATTGACACCATTAATGTCTGACGAGACGAGTTCGATTGCCACACCATCATTGACACAGTTGTCCCTTCACACACACAATCATTTACACCTGAAATTACTATCAACTCACACAAGTTAATGAAACTATTGGAAACATTAAAGTTACCAATCCACCTACCTCCTATAAATATAAAGGAGACATATGACTTTGTCTCACTATTGTTCACCCCTAAGCACTTGAGTAGTCAAATCATAGAAATTGCAACCACGCATTCAAATCTAGATCTTCAGAAACTCAAGTCTCAATTCGACCAATAGGAAACTACAACCATGCCAAGAATGAGAGGTCAGGTCATGGATTCCCTGATTGAGCTGAGAACAAAATCCAAGTTCCAAAGAGCTGGCACAACAAAATTGGAATCCTGCATGAAAAATATCTATCGATCTAGGATAGAGGATATTTATTGGTCGATATTGGAATAAAATCACCACGTGGGGAATGGAAGATGGAACATGGACAGAAGAAAACAATTTCCTGGAATGGGATGACATCCAACACTTTTTGGGCACACCATAAGTCGCAGACTTCGGCAGTTAGAAAGAGGAAGCCGCAAAGTTCTTGGTTATTCGATACCATAATGGAAACTTATGGATAGAATTCCCAGTTAGAATTATGAGGGGAATAATACATCAAGTCACTGGAATTCCATATGGGGGTACCTCGGTCCCCAAAACCCTAAATTCCAACGATTGGATTCAATTCCTCATGGGAGGAACCTCAACAAACAACTCAAAGGGACTACTAATAAATAGGGTAATCGAGTTCAAGATGAAATGGAATTATATAATAGTCTCATTATGTTTCACAGTCATAGGTCAGGCCTCAGATGTGAAGCTCACCATGTTAAGACACATCGGCTAGATAATTCATTCGGGTGCCAAATTGGACTAGAATGACCACTTAGTTGTCACAATTAATATCAACTCTAGGGAGTGCTAAGAAAATGGGAGAGCTATCAAATCTCCATCTTTGCTAATATGGATCTTCATAAGACAAATTATCCCAGTCAGGGATCTCTCATTCATGTTAAGGTAGATTCCTACCATGGAAAATTATAATATTTTTGCACCAGGAGCAGTCGGGTCATGAGACTCCATGAAGGTTGAGGTAATGTTCAAAATTTGGGTCAACAATTTGAAAAATATATCACACAAGTGGAGAGTTGAACAAAAATTCCAAAGGGATATACCACCAAGCATCCACATTCAATTAAGTCTTGACAACACCAATATATGGTGTGGATTTAGTGGGGGGTCGACACCAATAGAACTAGAGTACTATTCGACATGTTGAAATACTGAGAGGGGGGGGTGGTGAATAAGTATGAGCACTTTTACCACTTTTAATCACAATATATAATATTTAAATTTATCATAAATATATCATAAATGTATCATAAATATATCATGAGCATATAAACATAAGAAGCATCACATCAACAATATCACATCAAGTACATAGTACACCATAATTTACGTGGAAACCCAAATGTGAGAAAACCATGGAATGATTTCTTATATATATCAAATAATACATTCATTGGAAGCACCAACTTCCCAATTCTATAGCTACAACTGGAAGGAGGATACGACCCCCTATTTACAGGCTTCAACCTAAAGGAAGATACAACTCCCTAAATTCTCTAGCTACAACCCCCTGATTCTCAAGCTACAACCTGAAGGAATCTCCAAATCCTTGTGTTCTCCGACACCAACCGAAATGAGGCTATAACCAACTTTCCTTTCCATGTCCTGCGGACCTGAAATACAATTGTAGACTCACTATAACTACCACAATCACTACCATTTTCACTGTTGTTATCACTATAACAATTTTAGATCAGGATCTAAAAATTTCAAAAATTTAGCGAAATGATATACCACAGTAGAGGCGTGATAGTTTAGGGGGTCGGGCTATATCCAACGGTATATATAAAAATATAGTGGAGGTGGGAAGGGAGTAGCTCGGCGGACCGTCAATTTTGAAGAATCCCAGATCCACGGTTGAGGCCCACATAGGGCCGACAAATAGCACATAACTTAATTTTGTGAGGAACAGGGAAAACCATTGTGGTTTTGATGGGGAACGCGTGGTTCTCTTACACATGCATCGAGATGGACAATGGATTGCCTGAAACCACCTTTCCCATGGCCCTGATGTCACGTGGTTTAAAATTTCACATCAATAACTCGTGGGAAGGATGGCAGTTAGTCAAATCACCCCACATCACTGGTACAGGTGCTTTCCTAGATGACGTATTAAAAGGATGTCACCACATAACTAACTCGAAGCTCATCATTCGAAATGGATTGATGAAGTGTGGCACACCAATGTACTATGTCAGTAATTCATGATTAAAATGCAAAGACTATCAATCTCAGATATGAATTGTTTTATCCTACTCTGGGAAATTGCCATCTTATGCATAAGAAAAACAAGCTCAACTTGTGGTGATTTATTGAGTCCTATAAATTCAAAGGGTGGAAAAATCCTAGTCTCTGAAAAGTTTGAAAGGTATGTATAACACTCATCAGATAGTGTCTGGCGCGACTAGGTTCTCAACTAATGTGCCAAGCCTGTCAATAAGTAAGAAAGAAAGATGGGTCTTGCAGATACTTGCAACTAAATTTCATACTGAACCCTCAACTGAGACAGAGTCAGCGGTCAGATTAAACCCCATTACGAGGGATCTCATCATAAATGAGCACACGAACAACACCTACAATCTAGCCACAAATAGGAGAAGGACCAGAAGGCAGAATACAGAGACCAAAACCAATATGATAGAGAGCGTCGGAGAAAATCTTGCTTGGTTGAGTACCCTGGAGGAGGAAATCGCCTAGTTGAGGTAAATCCTCAGGTAAATTTAGGTACATTTCAGAAAATTTTGGACAGATGGAAGCCTAAGAAAAGGGAGTCCTGATATGACAGACCTGTTACTAACGGCCCCTTTAAAATAGGATAACAGTTATTCCTTTTTGTAACTTGTCTCTATTTTAGAACTATGAGGAAGTCATAACGTTTTAAATTCCACGAGAAAATCCTCTATATATGTTTGGTCTCGAGGGTATAGAAGGCATGGATAAAAGAGTAGCCTTCCCTCTGTGCAGGAAAACTTTGTAAATCTCTGGGGTTGGAATGAATACATGAATGCAAAGGAAGATTTTGGAATTTTTACGAAAAGATTCTAACTGGTGGTGTTATGAGTCTCGTTTTCTTTCATAGTGTGTGATTCCCATTATTCTGCATTTCATTTTTTATTTCCTCTGTCTAAATTGAGAAATTAAAGGTCCAGAATTCATTATTCAATGCTCTCGTCTTGGCAATTTAGACTATCTTTATCTCTTCCAAACCATTTCAGAATTCATTACTATAATGCTCTGATATAGTTGTGTGTTTCTTTTCTTCTGATACCACCTAGATTTTCAAGTATAAACTCATAAGTCACTTCCTCATTTAGCCTTTTCCTCTTGATAGTTTTCATGATTTGGAAATGCATCCTACATTCCTGATGCCATAGCCCAAAGTTTATCTTTAGTTCTTCAACAATTTTATTAAAACCCCCCAAAACAAACCAAATCTAGCCATTAATTTCCATAGATATATCAAGTGACACGAGAGATCCCTCTCTGAGTTGAGCAGGCTAGTGCATCAGCTCTAAAGCTGGTTGAAACAGTTACCTCTGTCGTTTGTCTATTCATTCAGGCAAAATTTACAGAGTGCTAACATTCTGGCGCCATTGTCAAGGACAAAATTGAAAATTTTTCCCTGGGAAGAACGACATGGTTGAGTTCTAAGGTCTGAGAGCAGCAGACACTTAGGCACATATTGGTTGTATTCCTACTCTGGCAACTCCACATCAATTTGAAGTCGACTCCACTGATAAAAGAATCCTGAATCTCCAAAAGTCAAATCCACTCTAATTACTTCAAGAACAAGACAAAGAGTTCACTGAAAGATGAGACCCCTTGACAGGGGCGAGGAAACGCATCATGAAGGAAAACATGTACTCAAAATGGGACCTCTTCCAAAGAATTTTACTTTTCATTTTAAGTTGCCTCTGCTCCTTCCTTGAACATGCCAAACAAATTTTCCTTTACCTATTGTATTTTAATGATGATCATGAAAGACTTGCAATTATATTTCCTCCTCTCTACGTTTCACATGCATACCCTCACATTGTCGTTGGTTCTGATAAAAATTTTCCACCAGGGCCACGCAATGACAATGACCAAGTTGATGAATCCCATGAGACCCAAGATGATGTTTCTTCCACAGTTCTTGGTCCAACATCCCCCAAGGCCCGACATAGATATATACCCTTAAAGCTACCCCAAGCCCTTCATGATTTCCCTCCAAATTACTATGAGTACCTACCTGTGTTTGATGGAGAATCTGATATCATCTTGGCTGAAAAGCACATTCAAGGGTTTGAGAATTTTATAGATTTATTTGAGATTGACCAAGATGATGTGTGTATAAGAGTTTTCTCTTAATTCTTGAAAGGAGACACCAAACACTGGTTTAAACATTTGCATCTAGAAACCATCAACTCATGGGAGGAATTGAAGAAGGCCTTTTTAAAGTTTTGGGGCAAGGAGAAATCCTTAGAGCTGCAACTTACTAAATTTTATGCCTTGAAAAGACATAACAATGAAGCTATTTATGTATTCATTATAAATTTCTCTAGCATTTATTATAATTTGTCCGAAGAAATTCAACCCTCTGATGTTGTTGCCATGCTCCGTTATGCAACTACTCTTCATCCAGATTTTTCTTTCCTCTTGATGGAAAGAAGACCTGAGTCCTTACAACAAATGTTTAGTGATGCTCAGGACATCCAGCACAACATCCAAGCATGTAAACAAATCTAGAATGAGGGGTTGAATGCTTAAGAACATGAAAGTAAATATGAACAGAAAATAGTTGATTGGAATCTTGAGCATAGAATTGACGATATCATAGGTCCTTTCGAATTTTCCAGTGCTAATGATTTTGCAAAGAATTAGATTCCACTTGTTGAAAGAAGAGGTGTTGATTTAGCTTTTGATCCATCCCATGATAAGCAGGGGGCTTATGGTTTTATGTATTCATTTGTAGACAGTCAAGAAGATGAATTTGCAAATCAGTTTTTTGAAGAACACGTTGGCGTTCCAAGGTTGTTCTTGTTAGATGACATTGCATATGTTGTTGATTTACCTATATACGATGAATACGATGATGATTGTGATGGTGACTCCTTGGAACAACCGACTGCATGTTCTCTATCAGAAAAAAAAAAATCAACAGTATAGTGAAATGACTCAACCTACATATCACAGTTGCAGAGGAAAGTGTATCAGATCAACTGAAGGAGATTCTCTGCCTTTATGTTAT
>JASDQU011378741.1:0-15789 GCA_032191745.1 Picea mariana | reverse complement strand
AGATTGAGTGGGTTTCTACCAGTCAAATGATTTATAAGTTTAAAATGGTAAATCATCACTCTGTTATATCGCCCTTCACAAATTGTATAAACCATTATGGCTTTTAGTAACTGCTTCCATTTCTCTTCAAGGAAAGACACAGGAATGTCTTTCTTCCATATCAAACCCCTGTGTTCTGGTTTCAAAGAAGACCTGAATTCAACATTCTTAGTGACAGTAGTTTTAAACCATTTTTCTCCAGTCCTGGAAAGCTCTGTCACTTCAACTATGAGGGCTTCATCTATCTCGAATTCATCCCGACCTATGATTGCTTTCTTTCCATCGAAATTGAGGGCAAAGGCCTCTGCCACCTGTTGATGAGAACTCTGTAATTTTTTGCAAAAATTATAACACCCTGCATCCATGAACAGTTGACATACCTCCTGGTGCGATTCCAAGTAACTGATGTCGTCGAGCTCTTTCCTTAGGGTTAATGCTCCTTTCTTCATTTTCCACAATGCTTCCGCACACCTGTGATCGAAGGAACGAATTTCGGGGAAGAGTTACATAGCATAGAGTTAGGGAGAGTCGATTCGGCTGTGAAAGAAATGAGAAAACTGAGGCGAGATTTAGAACGTGGCACTGATTACAAGAGATGCGACAGAATGGTTAGTGATTTGCAACAATCATAATCGATAACTGTAATGATGGAGGGTACGTAAGCATATGGCTTGATGATACAACGATCTGAAAAGATTCGTTTATATCATACAGAGATCAGCTTCCAGTCATGAACGGTTCATTCTCTTGTCTTTTCGGTGGCTTATTGCAATTATAAAACTTCGAACCCGACAGTTGAAACGTGTGAAAGGACGTGCTGACTCTTTCCCCGCTTCTACGATTTCGATATCTAAAATAGCCCTGAATTCCTTTGTTTAAGCTACCGAAAGCTGAGGCTTTCGATGGCTAATGAACAATCGAAATGTTCGCCTAAGCCAACGAAACCTGAGATTTGAATTAGATCAAATAAAAACTAAACAAAAGTTTATTTAAACTTTATTACATGCGTAAAGCTTTGAGAAATGAGCTTTTAAAAGTTTTTTTTTTTAAAAAGTACCCTTTTTTAAAAGACATCCTATCACCTAAAATGAAAAATTTCAATTGATTTTGTTGAGGAGATAATATTGGCTCCTATTGGGGGTGAAAGCCTCCCTGTGAGGTTTCAAGAACCACAGAACCAATGCCTTTCCTAAAAAACGAAAATTCAAACCTATCTACTAGTGTTTCCATTGGGCAATGAGTTATTTTGCAAAAACAAAAACTGAAAATAAAAATTACAATGACAAGGCTTTGAAGCCTTAGGTAAAATAGAGTTTCAGAAAATGCCCATTGACTGGGCCACCAAACATTTCTTCACCTTCCAAACTTTTCATAATGGAGGTGTTGTTATGTTGTACTTGAGTTATCATGAAAGGACCGGTCCACAAAGAATCAAACTTGTCGTGCTTGCCTTTATCTTGTCTGAGGGCATCCCATTTTAGAACCCGATCACCAACCTGAAAGTTGTCCACCTTTGCTTTTCTGTCAAAAGTATCCTTGATCCTCTTTTGATGAGCTTCTGATTTATCCACCAGTTGTTCTCTGACTTGCTGCAATTCTACCAAGTCAAGCATTCTTCTCGCCATATCATTTGATTCAGTTTGTTCCTCCTGAAAAAACTTAGCCACTGGTAAAACTAGTTGAACGGGGAAAATGGAATCAATGCCATAAACCAGTTTGAAGGGAGAAGTTCCTATGGATTTCTTATTAGTTACTCTGTCTTCTCAAAGAGAAAACTTTAGTTTAGAATCCCAAATCTTTTGATTCTCCTCCAACAGCTTTCTGATTATTTTGACTAGACTCTTATTGGACGACTCGACAAGGCCATTACCTTGAGGGTCATAGGAAGTAGAGTGCACCGATTGAATTCCCATTGACTTACACATGTTAACCAATGCATCAGATTTGAAGGCTGCTACATTATCTGTCACTAGCCTTTTTGGGCAACGGAATCTGATTAGGATGTTTTCATAGAGAAACTTCATGACTACTTGATGAGTGGCATTTCTAGTGGGTATTGCCTCTATCCACTTTGTAAAATAGTCAGTGGCTACCAAGATCCATTTATGCTGACCACTAGATGAAGGATTAATCTTGCCTATGAAATCTAAACCCCACTGCTGAAAAGGACCATTCACTACAATAGGTCTCAGGGGTAGAGATTTTAGTTGTTGTTTTCCTGTGAATCTTTGACACTTATCACAAGATTTTACAAAGGCGCACGCATCTGAAAAAAGAAAAGGCCAATAATACCCAACCCTTAAGATTTTATGATCTATGGTCTTCCAGTAATGATGACCTCCACAAATACTTGAATGAAACTGATGCATGACTTTAGTTGACTCTTCTTTGTCTAAACATCTTAGTAGTAAACCGGTAGGATCTTTCCAATACAAAAGATTATCATTAATGTAAAATTTAATTGCTCTGAGCTTAAGGGCTTGGGCTTGAGTCATGCTAAGTTCAGGAGAAACCTCCAACTTCTGTAAAAAGTGAATAATACCTGAATACCACTCACATGAAGACAAATTCTTGGCCACTTGCTGGCTGCCATGTTGTTCTTCCGCTGCTACCCCTGTCTGCAAACTCGCTGAACTTTCCCCAATGAAATTTATGTCCAAAAGATCACAGTTCTCTTCTGTCAAAAGCTTGGCAAGACCTTGGCCTTTTACCAGCTTAGTGGGCTTCACTTCTATGTCAAACTCAATTAGCTTTGTGATCCATTTAGCTCTCTTTCCATCAATATCAGGCTGAGTCAAGACATCCTTCACAGAGGCTGAAGGAACATAGGCAACAACCTTTGCATGGAGGATATAAATTTTGAAACATTTTAATGACTTAATGAGAGCATAAGCTTGCTTTTCTATAGGATCATACCTTAGTTTAGCATATCTGAGTGATTTGCTAAAAAAATCCACCGGGTGATCAAGACTTTCATCATCCTTTTGTAACAAGACTGCTGCCACTGTGTCATAGGAAGCAAAAGAGAAAATATAGAAGTTCTTGGTGTAATCCAGACTGATTAGAGTGGGGGATTCCATGATAGACTGTTTGATATTCTGAAATGAACTTCTTGCATTGTCTATCCATTTAATCTCAGATCGCTTTTTTAGCATAGAGGTTATGTGTTTCACTAATTCAACGAAATTAGGAACAAATCTTCTGACGAAATTTATCTTACCGAGTAGAGATTGGATATCCTTCTTTGACCTTGGTATGGACAACCTCTTAATTGCTTCCACCCAAGCTGGATCAAATTTCACTCCTTCTGCTGAAACAATGTGACCTAGGAGCTTACCCTTCTTGAGAGCAAATTTAGATTTTTGGGGGTTCAACGAAATCCCGAACTGTCTGCATTTCAAAAAAACTCTTTTCAGATGCTTCAGATGCTCTTCATGACTGCTAGAATAAACTATGATATCATCAAGATAGATGAGGACAAACTTGTCCTTCTCTCCCACGAAAGCTATGTCCATAGCCCTCTGAAAAGTGGCCCTGACATTCATTAGCCCAAATGGCATCTTGGCGTACATGAAGGTACCCCAAGGAGTAGTAAAGGCAGTTTTTTCTTCATCATCAGGATGTACAAAAACCTGGTTATAGCCTGATAATCCATCTAGGAAGGACATGATAGTGGCCCCTGAAATTCTTTGCAGCAAGTGTTTCATCTTGGATAGGGGATAGTTGTCTTTTTTTGAGCATTTATTTAGGTTTCTAAAATCAATGCATAACCTGATCTTGCCATTTTTCTTTCTCACTATTACTAGATTTGCAATCCATTTAGAGTATCTTAATGGAATTATGATTTTGGCATCAAGGAGCTTTTTTATTTCTTTTTCAATTACAGGCAATAGGAGATGACTGATAGGTCTTAGTTTCTGTTTGAAAGGGATGGTGTCTTTCTCAAGGGGAATCTTATGTTGAATGAGATCGGGATCATAGGTTTTCAGATCACTGTATTTCTAGGCAAAAACATCAACAAATTCCTTCATAATGATGCAATATTCTGACCTCTGATCAATAGTTAATTCAGTAGACAGATTTATGAATTTAGGATGATTTTGGCTTCCTATATTGTGCTCATGGACAACAGGATCCTTCTCCTTCTTAGCAGGTTTGTAGTGGACATCGTTTTGGTCGAAAAGCTTCTCAAGAGGCACCAAACCCCAAGGTATATAATTGTTTGGCAGCTGAACGATATCATGTTGACCCATTTTTCTTTTTAGCTTAGGCTTCTTGGATTCCTCTACATTTTGATTTTCCTGGTCAATATGCATATCAGAAAATTCATCTACAACCAGAAGAAATCTAGTAAGCTCATCATCATCTTCAAAAACTTTCCAATATTTGACATTGTCGGGCAGAGATGGTCTGTATTTGACTTGGATTTTGTAATTCAATCTAGGAGGCATGCGGGGAATGAACATACTGGCTGAGACAGCAAGGGAATCAACAAGGTGATTCATAGCTCTGGGTATATAAGAAATATCAAAAATGGAAAAAGAGTCCCTGATTTTCCATACCTCATCCATGTAGGCTTTCAACCTAACATGTTTTTCTTGGAAAGTACTATTCACTTGTTGTATGATGAGATCTGCATCTCCAAACACTTTTAGTCCTTTGATTCCCATCTCCTTGGAAGAATTTAATCCCAATAGCAAAGCCTCATACTCTTCTATATTGTTAGTAGTTTTGAAATCAAGTTTAAAAGACAAATGACTAACCTCTTTTGAAGGAGAAATCAAAACTACACCTGCACCTACTGAGTCTTTGGTACTGGCACCATCAAAGAACATGCTCCACATGGGAGTACTCTCTCCATTAGTCTGCTGATAAGTAGGCTTTGTGAGCTGCAAAGGGGCTGGCTAAGAATCATCTATTTGCAGAATGCCTGATCCGAAGTCTGTGTCTAATGCATAAATGGGATGCTTTACATAATTCTTCCCATCACTAATGATGTAGGCAAGCTGATTTTCTTTGTAAAGTCTCTTTAGATATCCTCCAAACACCGAGACTGTGGCATACGAAAGATTCATCTGCAAGGTACCTCCTAGCCTTTTGCTCCATGAATGCGATAAGAGGAGACCGAAATTGGGTGGGATATCAACCACTACAACATCCATAGCCATGCTTCTCATTGGCAGCTGGGCAAGGTTTATGACAAGGTCTTTTATGAGGCCGAGGCATCTGACTTTCCTAGAATCGAAAGAGAAGAGATCATGGTAAGGTTTTGTGATGTCAAGCCCAAGTTCATCCATCATTGCTTTAGGCATAATATTGTGCGACACTCCCGAGTCAAGCAAGCAGTTGTGAAGGATCTTGTCATGGATATTCATGGATATGTAGAAGGGTGGACACGAGTCATATCGATCTTCTACCATAGGTCCTATAGTCACTGTGGGCTTGTCATCTTGAAGGTTTACGTAATCAGCAGCTGGAGGAGTCTTTGGTTGAAGGGACTTCAGGATAGCAGACTTGAATATGTCATTCTTCATAAGTTCAGTCAATGGCATAGGTATTTTCACCTTCTGAATCTCTGATTCGAAATTAAATGAATATGATATTTTATCGGAAGGTTTTACCTTGTTAGAAGGAGCTCTCAG
Source organism: Picea mariana (assembly GCA_032191745.1). Classification (NCBI taxonomy): domain Eukaryota; kingdom Viridiplantae; phylum Streptophyta; class Pinopsida; order Pinales; family Pinaceae; genus Picea; species Picea mariana. Next base: position 10,108 of record JASDQU011378741.1, on the reverse strand, counting down.
GGAGACTTGTTCTTTAGCTTGGGGCTATAATTGCTTCTGTTGCTATTTTGCAGGAGTGGAGGTCTGCTTCTTGGCAGCAACATCTTTCTTTTTTCCAGGGGCAGTAAGCAATGGATTTGGACCGGCAGTCTTAGATCTTAAATTGTAACCTGGTTGATCATCTGTTTGATAAAAGGATTCTTCAATGCTTGCCTCATGAATCTGCTCGTCCATTTGGGCCTCCTCATAATCTATTTGTGTCAAGAAGGAGGAATCATTTTCATCCCCAAAGCAATTGATGTCGTCTTCTTCTTCAACTTCATCATGAGATAGCTCTTGTTATTCTTCTAGCACTGCATTTTGGAAGGGGGCCCTGATCCTTTGGTCTTCACTGCATCCTTGTCTCTCTGAAGAATCTGGACCTGCTGGTTATTCCTTCTGTAAGGGAATGCATTGGGATTCTTAGGAGCATAGGCATTAGTCTCTTTACTTCTTACTGGCTGCTGACTTTGAATTTTTAGTTTTGACATTTCCGAGGTCAAGCTGTCTAACATCTTGGCCATATTTTCCATTTTGGTATTTGAAGAAGAAGGAGGATCAATAGACGACTTCTTTCTCTCAAATTTTCCTTTAAGTTTCTGAGATGCCATAATGTTAGATTCAACCTCAAGAGCAACATCTTGCATTAAAGCGAGTGTGGCTGACCTTCTTTCTCTAAGGATTGAGCAAAATTCTAGATCAAAGGCAGAAGAGTAAGTAATCTTTGATGATGCATCAATTGGCTTGATCTCTGCAGGAATCTTGCCAAACATCTTATTGAATCTTTTGGTGAAGTCTGAGACAGACTCCCCATTTTCTCTTCTTAGATTTACGAATTCAGTAATATAATACAATAGGTCTCTTCTTTCTCCCCAATGTTTCAAAAACACCTCATCTAACTGCTCAATGCTTGCCACTGAATTTGCTGGCAGTTCCTTGAACCACTTCCTGGCTTGACCATCCAAGCTCTGTACAAAAATTCTGGTCTAAACATCTTCCTCTTAAATGTTAATATTCTCAGCATAAGCATAGAAAGCTTCTATAAGTTCTTTAGCAGTATAATCCCCAGATCCAGTAAAATTTGGCATATATTTATGATAATCTCCTGTTGGCATGGCTGATAAGGGATTGGGAAACACAAGAGGGGCATACCTATTGGCTAAGATTTGTTCCATTTTTGTCAAAGAGGCAACCATGGCAATCTTGGGGGTTGATGCAGAGGAAGAAGTTTCTGTAGATGATGGCTGAGATGGGATAGGTGGGACTATGGACAATGGTGGTGTTACTTCACTGAGGAATGAAGGAGAAGCACTAGTAGGATGAATACCCTGGAATGTGTTTCCTGAATAAGGTGGAAAGTAAGAAGCTCTGTAAAATTGACCTAGCAGTAAGGCCAAGTTTTCTTCACCCTTAGAGGAAATATCTTGTAAAATATCTTCAAGAATGGGCAGACTGGTATCAGTATGGAAAAAACTCTCTACAGGCTCAGTTGGTGAAGAATTCAAAGAAGAGGAAGAGTACTCTTCTTGGAGAGATTCTACAACTTCTTCTCCTAAGTTGGATATCGTAACATGCTCAGAAATAGAATCTATAACATTAGAGGAAATTGAAGGCTCATCACCCTTCAAGCGTTCTGACACAATTTCAATTTTCTGAAAACTAAAAGTTTCAGCAGAAGGGGATTCGACAAGAGGTTCTCTAGATACAAAAGAAGAAGTGTTTCTTGAAATACATGGTTTAGATGCTCTTGCAGATCCAAAAGTTTGTCTTTGCAATGCTTTTCCACTTCTAATGATCTTCTTAGGATTTGGAATTGGTGTTGCCAGTGGTCTTTCTTGGTTTGCCCTGGTATGAGCCTTTCTCGGAGCCACTTCATTCCAATGGAGTCGCCAGATAGATGGTTACAACTGAAAATGTGTTCAAACTTTGTCTATCATCAAAGTTGGATCTTGTCGTATCTCAAGGAAGCTGAGCTTCAGTCTCCTCTCCTAGGAAATGACACCAATTTGTTATCACTCCAGGAAACTCTCCTAGGTTGTATCTCAGAGATGCCTGGTAACTTAAACTTTTTGTAACTATTTTCTCAATAATGGGTGTGGGTTTGGATCAAGATGAATATCTCAACTCACTGGATTGTATCTTCAAGACAATCTAGCTATATTCATACAATACAAGGCCTTCAAGAGCTATTATCAGATAGGTTTGTAGATCAAATGGATAAGAAAACCAATCAATTAACTAGAACATACATAGGCAATATATATGATGGGTCAACAAACTAGAAAAGGATGCTTATGATTCTTGCTTAACAATCAAAGGTAAGATGACAGTTACCATGGGACCATTAAACATAGACAAAGGAATGATTTTAACTCATAGGCATAGAAAAACATAAAAGAGAGTCTGACAATAATAGTGAAAGAAGCTTGCAGGCTTAATATATTAAAGAAAGTGTCTTTATCATAATAACAGTGGATTACAGAACTCAAAATCGAACCCTTTGTTCCTCAAATGTTTTGGGCTTTATAGCCCTTTACAAACAGTTTCAAGATCCTATATTACTGGATCGAATTTTGCCGAAAATAGAAAATCAATAACTAGCCCAAGAAAGTAGGCAAAGATCTTATAAACTAGGTCAATTCAAATTCTCAAATGATCTTTATGTTCTTCAGATTATTTGGTAGGTGTAGTGAGCCTTCCGAGGCTGCTGGATCTCATGTGATATAGGAGGAGTCGAACATGACACCTGTTGACAGTCAAACATCTTCATATCCTTGAAAATAACTACCAATTTTTAACCTTTCTGTCTTATAGAGCACCTCCAAAACCAAAACAAACTCTTGATAAGGATGTCATTAATTATCTTCCATCGATTGGAACTATTTCCGAGGCTTTTGGACAAGGAAAACTTGGACCTGTGCAAAAACATTAACTTTCTGCCTTATTAGTGCTTTCGGTAGCTAGAGTAGATAGAAATCGGACCAATTAGCTATCGAAAGCTCTGCTTTCGATAGCTAATGAACAATCGATATGTTCACCTAAGCCACCGAAACCTGAGATTATCAAAATTTCAAAAATACCCTTTGTCTTAGCTCAAAAATGCCTTGGGACTGATCTTTTTAGGCTTCTGCATCTTGCTCAAAGATTGTAGGGTTACTGGTTGCCTCTGGTTCATTGCACTGAACTACCACCTCTGCTAGGGTCTCAAGAGAAACATGTGTCTGAGCCTGGTGTTTTGAAGACATAGCTTGTTTCCTCAAAGCCCTAACCTTTTTCTTCAATCCCTGAGCTATTCTCCATAAGTTGTTGTAGTCTTTTACAATCTTGTCCTTCTTTTTCTTCTCCTTTATGCTTTCATGGGCTAATCTTTCAAAGGATGAGTTGCTTTCTACAAACTTCTTTGTCAGGGTTTCATACCTGGTTTTGATTACCCTTTCTATCACTTCTTTCTCGGCTAACTTATTCTTAAGCTTCTTGATTTTCTTTGATTTACTCTGCTTCACTCATTTGCTAGATGAGGCATCTGCAATTTGTGGTTCTTGTTCTTCTTGAGGTGTAGGTGGTGGAAGGTCTTCATAACTTGTTGTGTATATATCCACAAAAACATAATTTTCACGCCATGTGGTAACTAAATCCTCGTGCCCCGTTTCAATCTGGTGCTCTTCATCCTCCGAGTCTGTGTAAGGAAGATTAAGAATGTTTTTGTTCACTGGGGATTCTTTGGCCTTTTCTTTTTCACTGTTGAAATTTAATTTCTTCTTAGTTTTGTCAAGCTTAGAGGAAGGAGAGGGTTGATTAACTGGAGCTAGAGAGATAGCTCTCCTCCTCCTTTTTCCACTTATGGGAGTAGAAGACTTCTTGGAATGAGGACTCTTTTTACCTTCTGGCAGAACCTCACTCTGGAAATCATTCCAAAACAAGAAGTAATTCCACTCTTTGCCTCTCCTTTGCAACAGCTCACAAACCAAAAGTTTAATCAGATTGTGGTGGGATAATCTACCTGCAACTTTATTGGGCTTGGCCTTGACTTGATGAGCCATTTTGGATAAACTTCTGTGGAGAAAATAGGGAAGATTGAGTGGGTTTCTACCAGTCAAATGATTTATAAGTATAAAATGGTAAATCATCACTTTGTTATATCGCCCTTCACAAGTTATATAAACCATTATGGATTTTAGTAACTGCTACCATTTCTCTTCAAGGAAAGACACAGGAATGTCTTTCTTCCATATCAAACCCCTGTGTTCTGGTTTCAAATAAGACCTGAATTCAACATTCTTGGTGACAATAGTTTTAAACCATTTTTCTCCAGTCCTGGGAAGCTCTGTCACTTCAACTATAAGGGCTTCATCTATCTCAAATTCATCCCGACCTATGATTGCTTTCTTTCCATTGAAATTGAGGGCAAAGGTCTCTTCCACCTGCCGATGAGAACTCTGTAATTGTTCGCAAAAATTATAACACCCTGCATCCCTGAACAATTGACATATCTCCGGGTGTTATTCCAAGTAACTGATGTCGTTGAGCTCTTTCCTCAGGGTTGATGCTCCTTTCTTCATTTGCCACAATGCTTCTGCACACCTGTGATTGAAGGAACAAATTTCGGGGGAGAGTTACACAACGTAGATTTAGGGAGAGTCGGCTCGACTGTGACAGAAATGAGAAAACTGAGGTGAGCTTTAGAACATGGCATTGATTACAAGGGATGCGGTAGAACGGTTTGTGATTTGCAACAGTCATAGTCGATCACTGTAATGATGGAGGGTATGTAAGCATATGGCTTGATGATACAACGATCTAAAAAGATTCGCTTATATCATACAAAAATGAGCTTTCGATCGTGAACGGTTCGTTCTCCTGTCTTTTCTGCGGCTTATTGCAATTATAAAACTTTGAACCCGACGGTTCAAACATGTGAAAGGACGTGCTAACTCTTTCCCCGCTTCTGCGATTTCGGTGGCTAAAATAGCCTCGAATTCCTTTGTTTAAGCTACCAAAAGTTAGGGCTTTCGGTGGCTAATGAACAATCGAAATGTTCACCTAAGCCATCAAAACCTGAGATTTGAATTAGATAAGATAAAAACTAAACAAAAAGTTTATTTAAACTTTATTACATGCGTAAAGCTTTGAGAAATGAGCTTTTAAAATAATTTATTTTTTTTAAAAGTACCCTTTTTTAAAAGACATCCTATCACCTAAAATGAAAAATTTCAATTGATTTATTTGAGGAGATAACAGACTGACTAAAGACCGAATGAAGGACCATCTGGTAACTGGACTTGGAGTCGATTGTAACAGAATCCCAAGATTTGCGGTATTTGTAGCCAATGATATGCATGGATCTGTAACTATTTTCGGGCGCTAATCTTTAGGGTTTTTCCCATTGTAAAGCCTATAAAGAGGCTTGTTGTAAGGTCATAAAGGCTAATGCGTGAATGAAAAATGTTGTAATGCTAATGCATGGTAAATCATAGGTTGTTGGTCATGTATATGTAACTCGAATTGGCTACAAGGTTGTTCTTTTGCAAGCAAGATGGTATGATGTCAATTGTGTCGTAGGTGTGGACCAAGTTTTGGCATGTAACATATAATTCTAATTGAATAAGACAACAAGAATGTAGAATGCTCAAAGGAATGTTTGTTTCTCTCGGTTAAGGGTTCCAGGGTAAAATCTCGGTGTACTATGTGATTTCTTGTTTCATTTATGTTCTTGGTTAAATTCTTCTTCTCTTTTGTTAGGATTAGTGTGGAAGTGCCCTGCATTTCCTGAAAACCTCGACTCAAAAGCCGATGAGTACAACTTCTCTTCCCGCATCTCTAGTTGCACACTTGCATACACCAAATGCATTACTCGGTCATTTTTTACGGACTCCATCTAGTATAGTAGCCAGCAATGCTGCTACCTCATGTCCCATGACAAGTAGCTTCATTTTTCCTCCGCCCATTCAAGGTTTTAACCCAACGACAGTTCCACAAATTGTTCCACCTAGACTTGGGGGGCACATTATAGCTTGAGGGTCACCTTCTCCTGTAGTCTAGTACCCCGCTAGAGTGAAGCTTTAAGCTATGGGTCAGTTTCCAACCGGGGGGCAACCTTCAGTTGTAGTTCAAGTTCCAGTTTGAGGGAAATCTTCGGTTGTAGGACAATATTCAATATGGGGACAACAATAACCTTCATATGTAGGAAAACGACATACTTCGAGCCAACAACTAGCTCGGAGGCAACAACCAGTTGGGGGGCCACCACCTGTTTGGGGCCAACAACTAGCTGGGGGGAAACAACCTGTTTGGAGCCAACATCCCCCCAACTGAAGGTTAGCAACCAATTTTGGTATAATCCCACACCAGAAACCCACCTCACCCTTGGGGGAAAAATGTTCCAACAAACCCTACAGGTCTTTATAGTGGTTTACTGTATCCAGGAATGGAAAATGCTTCATGATGTCAACCCAATCTGGTGGGAATCTCTTCGCAAGGAGTTTTCCCACTCAATCAAAGAACCCCATGTTCCCCACTCCCCATGCCACTCAACCATTTATGGGAGGACCATCAAGATTCAACATTCCATCACAACTTGTATATGGTCCTACTAGTACCTCAATGCCACATCCGCACTGTCAGTATTCGCAACCAAACCAACAACTTCCTTTATTGGCCACCTTAGATCTTCCAGATTTGTCACATTTCACAAACGACCATACAACATGCCCCATTTTGGACCCCTATCCCTGCCAAACTACCGATCGACATCCCGAAGTTCGACGAGAAACCCGTAGAAGATCCAAACAACTACGTCATGAACTTCCATCTTTGGTGTTCTTCTAACTCTTTGATGGATGATTCCATCCAGTTGATAATTTTCTAGAAAACACTCATAGGTTTGGCCGCAAAATGGTATATTGAGTTTCTGCAAAACTCCTTTGTTAATTTTAATTATCTCGTCGTGGCATTTCTGACTCACTTCCAATTGCCCTTTGAATATGAGAGCGATATCGATCTTTTAACCTCACTTCAACAATCCACCTCACTCATATTTCTTATCATATTGATGAATCGATACGATGATGTCGGTTGATTAAAGCCACTATTTCAGACCAACTCCTGGCAGATCGGTTCACAAGGTCACTCCTCTTGCCCATTAATAGAGATGTCTCCATGGGAGGTGCTATAACCGAGGAGAAAGCCATCAGTCATGCTCAATATTTAGACTTGGTATATTCCTATTCTTACACACTATATGATCTATCCCTCATGCTCCTCGACTGTCGAATGATCCATTAAAACCAGCCCAAGGGTCCCATGTTGGTGGCGTAGTGGGTTTCGTAAAATCACAGTTTGCAACATAATTGTAGATTGGTACTATTACCAAGTCTCCTTCCTCTCCTGCAAAAACTTCTAAGGTGAATGCGGTTCAATCCGTTTCATATCAGCAATTCAGAGGAAAGAAGAAAAACAAGGGTACATCCAAAAAATCTTCTAACTAGTAGGAGATTCAAAACACCCAAGACCCCAATGCTCGGGGCAAAAATAAATAAAAGGTAAAATATCCTTGCATGGTGTGTAAGGAGGACCAATTCACCAAAGACTGCCCTCACCTTGCAGAGGTTTATTAATACCTCAAGCGAGGGGGATCTCCTTCCGAACTACTAACCAATCCTTTCCCCCAACAACAACAAATGATTTCACAAATTCCTGCACCCCCACCCGGGGTCAATGTAGAGTCCTCATCCACGGATATTATGATAGTTAAATCTACAGTGGCATTATCCGCCCAAGTAAAGAACTACGACTCCCCAAAAGGGGAACCTTCATTGAAGGATCCTCCATCTACTTCACCACCCAATAGCCCTCTCACTTTAGAGAAACCATCTTTCGAACCTACACTCTACCCTCAAAAAGGGGTACTTCGACGAACTACCCATAATATGAATGCCTGGGCAGCTCAACACTATAACATAGTGGAACATCTCACCCAAGCACCATGTGCCATGTCAACACTTGAAGTATTGCAGAGTTGTCCTTCACAACAGAAAGCATTGATATCATCCATAGGTGGAATTGACCCTTCGAAGTCCAATGTTATTTCGTTTGACATAGAACATAATGATTCGCATCTCTCACACCAACTGGCATTCCAAATCATAGTTGGTTGTCTCAATAAGAATATCTTTCGTACAGTGATCGACGAAGGAGCGACCACTTGCATTATGTCTTTGTCATGTTGGAAATCCCTTGGTTCTCTAGAGCTCACCACATCTCCAGCCATCCTAAAATATTTTGATGGACATTCTTTCAAACCTCATAGAGTTCTCACCTCCTTACCCATCGCGCCCGAGGCAAGACTTTCTTCGTAGGAGTTGAAGTGGTAGACACCACACTTGACTATAATCTGCTCTTGGGATGCACTTGGTTCTACACAATGAAGGTTGTTGCATCCACTATCTTTCGCGCGATACGGTTTCCCCATTAAGGAAAGATAGTCAGAATCGACCAACCTGACTATTGCATGCCCAACTTGTGAGCTAATCCTAGCACCAATGTGCCTTTTGTAGGTGAATATTTTGGGAGGTACGAAAGTGTCTGTATAGGTATGTTTAAAGATCCATTTCTTATGGGGATATTCCCCCTTCCTACACTTGACATTATCCATATTTCTCCCATCAACATGATTTTCTCATCTACCAGGGAATCCCTATGGTCAGTTGATCCTTGGGTGGTACCTCATCCTGAAGATGTTGACTCATATGGAGCATCTATTCTTCTCACTATGGTCAAGATTTTTGATTCGACCATACCTTCGGTATCCATTGATATTGGACAACAACTCCATCTTCATGTGGAGTGTGATCAACCTTCTTTGTCCATACGGGTTTTTGACTCTCTCAATTCACATGATTTCCTAGATACTACGTTCCCTTCAGAAGAGGCCATCCTGGAAGTAATGTATTCCGTTGATAATCCCATAGAGGAGGAGAATGAGTCTCGCCTTCCTTCTCCCCGATTTGGAATTGGTGAGAGTTAACACAATGAGTCTTGATTCGAGGATTGCACTATGCATTTTGACCTTAGAATCTAGTTTACGTGTGTTCACAGGATTCTAGGGATGTTTTTAAGATGGGGACATCCATTGAACTTGAGGTATGTGTCTCTAAACTGGCATATAAGGAGAGGTTTTTGCCTGCATCTCCCTCTTTGCACTATTAATTGTCCATATTGTCAGCACTATACCTTAGGTTCCCACATCAATTTATAAGTTTAAACATTAATTTATAAGCTTATAAATCAATATTCAACAACAAAACAAGGGAAGCTTTTCCTAATGTTTGTGGCTCTACCATTTTTTGTCCCACCACCTCTCCTTTTACCATTTTTAGGCAACTACGTAATTTCTCAAATATCATCAATGTTTACTAGGGTCCAAGGGAATCTTTTCCAAAAGAGACTGTAACATTTATTGATATGTGACCTCTATTTTTACCCTTTTCTACAACTACGCCATTGTTTCTTGGCATAATATGATTTGCCTCTAAATACTCCACAATTTATAGCTGGGAAAAGTTAGTTTGAAGTCCTACACCTTTTGTGGATTTTCTCTTGCAACATGGTGTAGTTTAGGATTCATGTTCAACCAACTTGCAACGTGTGCAAAGTTGAGCTAATATGGAGCTAAAATCTAGACTTACAACTACAAACTTGTTGATCATATTGCATTCCAGTATGATTTTCCCCTTCTTGGGGGTTTGGTGCAATAATTATTGCACATAAACTAATTGTTATATATTTATGTTTCATTTATTGGTCTATTTGCATGTCCTAAACTTATGGTTGTTAACATGATGATTAATATATGGCACATAGCATGAGAGGATTTTGAGGAGGGACAAGAAAAATGCACATCAAAGTTTATTCCTCTACGACTAGGATTTTATCCTAGCCGCAACTCTAAGTCATTCGTTGGAATCTAGCATAGTGAAATTTGAAACTATGGACGTCGTGGGTATAGAAAATGCAGTCACATGGGGAAGCAATTGGCAGTCTAGGAGGGATCTTGAAGACGCCACCCCCTATAATCCCTATCAATGCAATCCCT
>JASDQU011378740.1:7193-23970 GCA_032191745.1 Picea mariana | reverse complement strand
TGTTACAAAGACTGGAAATAGAAGGTTATCCATAAATTCATGGCATCTATTTTATTACAACCTTTGATAGAGAGAGATATTCTCGATTGCAAAGACTGGAAATAGAAGGTTACTCGAAAATTCACAACATCACTTATATTACAACCTTTAATTTCTTTTGGCCAATTAAATGGATAGTCTAAACTTATTATCTGATGGATTTCAATGTTATTACATGTAAAAATGGCCATTCCAATATAGGAATCATGAGAAGGTGGGGTTCTAGGCTAATTCCTTGTGCTACATCCTTAGAGCATTACAACCCCTTTCTATCAAGTTGGATAGTAGTGTGGTACTTGAGATATGAATAAATCCTTCCACTCCCACTTAAAAATAACATGATCAATAGCTTCATTAATCTAAAATAAAGATGGTTTTAATGTATCTTTTTGTTTTGAATTGAACTAGGCCACATTGTCCTCTCACCCTATGGATTTTTTGTCTCCTGGAAACCTAAATGGGAAAGCTAGCTTCGAATGGTGGCTCAATTTTTCATTTCGGAAATCTTTGGTACGCTGCAACTCTTGGCTCTCTGTGTATATTCCTCTCTTGGCTAGAAAAAATCCCTTTCATATTGAAAAAAATGGAATAAATAGGGGGAGCAAGGTCAATGGGAAGGCCAATATGCACAACCTTTCACTTCCCATTCCTCAACCTCTTCTCCTCTCCCACTATATTTTGTTTTTTTTCATTTATTTATTTTTTTCCTCTCGTTTTTCTCAAGCACCTTTACATTTACATTGTCTTTTACATATTTTATTAACCTTAATTAATTTTTAAATTGACTCACACGTACTAATTTGTACAACCATTCATTGGTTTAGATCCATTTCAGATCACAACTCCCACTAAGAGGCTTTTTGGTCTCCAAAATCTCAATGGAAACCAATTTTGATCAATGTACCTTCTATCTACTTCTTTGGAACATGACTCTGACTCTAGCTCCTAGCTACAACTTTGAATCTGGCTACTGACTCTAGTACTAGCTATGGCTCTAGCTTTGGTTGTTGGCTCAATTTTTCCTGCAATGAATAAGTCTTCTCACTGACTCTCAGCTTTGAGAAATTTCCATATTTGAACTCTACAATCAACATTCATTTCCATCGCTCTCTCAGACTTGGAGATGGTCCATCTTGGTAGTCAATGAATCTAATTCGAATGTTGGTCTGTGTTTAGTGTGACCCCAACACCTATACCATCATGTAACAATTCCATAAGGGAAGTGCGGTTTGTGTTCTTCAACTAGGATTATTTGCTTCCCAGCATGCAAAAAACTATTTAGTGCCAACACATGCTTGCAAGCTCGTCATGGAATTCTCAAGAACAACCCCAAGGTCATTGACCTCATGTGCACCAATATTTGGCACATCTTCAATAATGGGTTCTTCAGATGCAATATCAAAAACAACAATTCGATTATGGATTCCCTTGGAATCAATTTTCTATATGTCCTATTGGTGTCACTGACCTCCTATGTTGATATCTCCTTGGATAGCTTCTACTCCTTGGACTAGAGATGCATGCCGCTCTTCATCTTCTTCAATCGCTCTCCACACTCTTCTCTTGGTCATGTGGTTTTTTGGGTGAAGCTTTGTATGAAGTCATGAATAATTTGCTTCCTAATGGTCACTCAACTTGCAGTGGTGGCATAAGTTCTTGGCATTGTTGTAAGGATTGTTTGACATCCTCCTTTTCTCCTTATGCTTCCAAGTTTAGTGTTGGATTTGGGAAGTCTTCTTGTCATTCCTCCTCCATAATAAATTTGGCTTGTGGCACGTGGCTTGCTTCTCTAAAAAATATTCCACTTTATGGCCTTTCTGTTGGACAACTGAGAGGGGGGGGGTGTGAATCAGTTGTTACCGTGCTTAAACAATTATGCTTCTTTTAACATCTTTACAAGGCACTCAATGATGATCACAATAATGCAGTGAAATAAACAAAGGCACATTCAACATCAGTCACATATATGAGAAAGACAAAGACAGATAGTTCCCAAGGAAACCCATACAGGGTAAAAACCTCCTTTTCTTTATATGATAAGTATTATCTACATTCTTTACATTATCATACATATGAGCACCAACTCATTGTGAGGCTACAACCTCTGTTTTTGCAAGCTGCAACTTGCTGAGAGCACCGACTCTCTGTTTTCTCTAGCACCCACTAGAAGGAAGCACCAACCCCCTGGTTTCTCTAGTACCAACTAGAAGGAAGCACCAACTCCCTGGTTTCTCTAGCACCAACTAGAGGAAGCACCAACTCCCTGTGTTGAAGCACCCACTTGAACCTTTGGGGACACCAGTCCTCCCTAGCACCTCCCAACCACCCTGATTAATAAATTCTTTGTTACTGAAACTCTACAGTGATATAAAATAATTCAATGGCTTACCAACCCTGTTGTTGTTCTGTTACACTGCTCTGCCCTGTCTACATCAGTGTCTTCTACACGCCACTTGCACTTTTTGTTCTTCTACCTTTTATACTCTCTACACCATATCCCTTTGATGAAACCTTCCTCTACCATGCATCTCTACTCCTGCACTCTGCCTCCTTGCTCACACTTGAATCCTCCACCATTACCACCACCACCATCTCTTCTTTGTTCATCATTCTTATAGTACCTTTGCTCCTTGTGTATGCAATATTCGCAATGCCTCTGCATGCACACTCCACGCCAAATTCCTCCGTAACTTGAGTGCTCTGTCTGATCATCATCGTGACTCTTCAGCTTCTCTGGTCGTTTTCCACCATGCGTCCAACATCACTGGGTGTTCTGCTGAGATTTTTCAACCTCTCTGGCAATTGAGACTCCTCGTCTTCTTTGGCGCAGTCAAGCTTATACCTTCCTAAGTTTGGGGTGCAAATGCACCTTTTGGATATGCAGCGAGCAAATCTGGACGACCAGATCTACGGTCGGGATTGGATTTCAGAGCCCCCCTGCTATTCTACCTTTAAGCGGAGGGGGGGGGTCCGGAATTGGGCACGCATCTCTTGAGTGGCCAGGATTAGAGTGCCCAGATCAACGACGCTCAAGCGATTCCGGACCCCCCTTGCCTTTCTACCATTAATATGGGGGCGGGGTCCGGAATGCTGGGGTATTGACGAAGGACCCCACTCCTATCATGTCACCTTTTGTATCATTCTCCACCTGACCATGCGACAAGGCTCGTTCCCTTTAGCCCCTCCTCATCCTCCGACATCTGTCCATCTCTCGATTTCTGAAACTCCGAAGTGGTGTAAATCTGCTGACGTCACACGTGGATTGACACGTGTTGAATATTGCCATGTGTCACTCTGATTCGTGACTTACATGTGCCTGAAATGTTGAATCAGTCTGACACTTGTCATTACTTGGTTATGCCACGTGTTCCTAGCTGACGTGAGTTGGATTGACGGTCCAGATCACATCTTGATCTGACGGTTCAGATTCAGTTGAGATTTCACACATCACGATTTCAACACTCTTGATGTTCAGTGTTTTTGTCACTTCAAAGTCCCGATCCACGAAACTTCGTAATGGAGTCGTATCAACGGTCCAGATCACATCTTGACCTGACGACTGTGATTAAATCGCAATATCGCATATCACGATTTCGAGATTCCTGTGGTTATTTTTCTTTGACATTTTCAACTCTCGATCCGCAAAACTCCGAATGGACTGAGATTGATGATCTAGATCAGACCTTGATTCAATGGCTGTGATTAAATCGCGATTTCGCAATTCTTGTTGCATTGGTTCTTTTCCCTCTCCATGTCACGATTCGTGAAACTCCGATATGGAGTTGGATCAATGGTCCAGATCTGATCTTGGTTCAACGGCTGCAATTAAGTCGCGATTTTGCATATCGCGAAATCGGGATTTTTGTGGATGATATTACTTGACATCTCCAACTCTCGATCCCCGAAACTTTGACATGGACTGGAATCAACAGTCCAGATTCAACCTTAATCTGATGGCTGAGATTAAATCGCGATTTGAGATATCTCGATTTCGAGAGGTTAGGGAACATCATTCCTTGGACTCTCCAGTCAACGACCTGACGATCTATCCCCACGTGTCCTGCCTGTAGATGGACGGTTCTCCTTCTTTCAGGATTTTGTGAGCCCTCTACTTCTTGCACTTTAAAGAAAATGCAAGTTCTCCTCGATCCAACAGTGGTCGGACCCTGTGCTCGGATCTAACGCCTGAGATCTATCCTCCATATCTGCGCGCTCCTCTTGTCTACATTAAGATATGAGGGTCATCAGGAATTCGGGATGGGATCCAACGATCACTAACTCTTCTCCTCCAATCTTACACATCCTCCTTACTTGGAAGAATTTCTAAGTGTCAAAGGCCTCGACCTTTGATCCACCTGTGATCCTAAGTACGCTATCTCCCTTGAGCTTTAGCCATGAGTTAACCTCATCCCTGGTGCACACCTACGCACTGCATTCGACTCTGCGCTAATTCCTCCTAATCTTACGTTGTTCCTGTTTTTCCATCGATGCACACTCTAATCCCGCCATCAATGACAAGCGCATACTACCTATAAAGCATGCCAGCCATCCTCTGTAGTGTCTTCCCAAACTGCTTCTGATGCCCGTCTGTTACATTCTCCCTATACTCATGCCATCTTCACTGTTGTACTTTCCATCAATGACAAGCATACGCTACCTGTTAAACATTTGCCAACACTTTCTTTCCATAGAATGAGCATACCTCTTATTACCAACAACTAACAACGTTGTGGCCTTTCTTTCTGCAACAATAACAAACAAGGGATGCCCTATTTGATGCAAGCCTCTTGGTATTCTTCTCCTTCTTTCCCTAGATGATTAGCTTGTTACATATTTTGAGTGATGGTGCAAGATGAATCTCCAATCCCTTCTCATCATTGTCCTTCCTCAATCCACCAAAAGAAGGCTAAGGTGGTAGTAGGATACCACCTTCACGTACTATTTCTCTTTCTTCTGATGAGCATAACAACTCGGTCATGTCTTTATCCTTCACAAAAGTGGTCTTCATGGACATAGGATTTTCCCTTTTGATATAGAAACCTAAACCCTTCATGCTTCTTTCAGTGCAACTATAATGGGGATTAAGATGTCTTGCCTTCTCCTGCCTAGTCCTTGTCTATTGTATCCCATATTCCTTAACAATTTCGATCCAATGTCTCTAGTATGATTTTCAAAATCACCCAAGTGCTCTTGAGAAATGTTAATGGAATTTGAGATTACTAGATTTGTCTCGATCATGGTGTTGGATTCAAAAGTGACAATGGAAAGTGGTCTTGCTTCTTGATTCTCTTTTTCTAAGTGAGCCTATCATATTTCCAACTATCCATCTAATGACCTTCTATCCCAAGTGTATAAGTTGAACTCTTATCTTGTCCCAATCTTCCATAATTGTAGTGAGTGAGTCTTGGCATTCATCAAATTTATTAAGTACCAATGGCGGTAATATGATATAGGTCTAAAGTGTGTTCTCCATCTTTGTCATCCTCTAGTCATACATATAGACTTGTTCCTTCAAGTTCTTGTTCTCTTTTTGAAATTGAGCATTGGTGGCACTTACGTCTTCCAAATTTTCTCTATTTTCTTTACCCATGATAAGGTTTTCAATGTTCTAGAAGTTGTGTCGCAGTCAAGGATTCAACTACTATGATACCAATATGACCTGTAAATGAGGGACTTATAGCCCACTCGCTTCACCAAAATAGACATTATGCATAAGTTAACTTTTGAACTTTACTTCTATTTATTGTACATAGATCTTTGTTCTTGGATTGGATACAAGGCTTATGTTCTCTATGTAACCTTTGCTTCAGATTGATTATATGGATCATTTCTCCAGGTAACCTACACACAAGAAACTAGATAACAATACAATGACAAATAATCCTTGGTTTTCAATGTGCCAATTAATGTAAGGTCTCTAACTTAATTGGAAGTTGAGTACTTTGTTCTCAGATTTGATCTCAAGGGCTTCTAAGCTCAATGAAATTCTGAGTGAAACTTCCTTGCTCCTTGTTCTTTATTGGCATGAAGGATGGGTTTTTTGGTTGACTTTGTAAGGCTTACGAGTTTTTTGTGCTTAATGTGTCCTCTCTGGTTGAGTAACATGGACATTTGTTCTTTGCTCCATCTTCACATCTTGACATTGTCCCACTTTTATATCTGAGATTGAATTGTTGTTCTCATTATTATTATTAATGAGAACATGTCTCTTGCATATCAATTGTCAACCAAATCTCTTCTATTATGACTATGTACCCATGGATATTTAATATCTTGAGTTGAAACAAACTTCCTTTCCTATTCATCATCCATTATTTCTATACTATTACCACAAATGAGTCATTCATGAGATCCACTTCAAACATGAGACAAATCATACTATTGTTGTTGCATATCTGAAACCATGGTTCCCTATATCTTACTATGTTTATGAAAATACAACAAGTACATGAAACATAATTGAAAGAAGTAGTTGAAGAATTAGAGAATTAACAGGAAAAAAGAGAAAAAATAAAGGGAAGTTAGTTTGTGCTTGTTGTATTTATTTTGATTAGGTACTCATTTTCCAAAAATCATATCCTATTAATATGAATTGATTGCTTCCTAAATGAGATGTTGAGGGTTACTATGTGAGGTTTGTTGAACTATTGAAAGGTGTCTCCATTGTTACTGAGCCAAAGGTCGTTATCTCTATTATTCAAGTGATTGATGCTTTGCCAATGTATAGAATGTGAAAAAGAGGCATCTGATTTACAATTGAAAAGCCATACAACCTGTAGGTAAGAGTAACCACCCACCTAAGGTATAAATATAATCGTGAAGGAAGAATTGATGTTTGTGGAGTGAAGAATACACCCAACAAGAGAAATCCACTTAGAGAGAGAGAGAGAGTACAACTTCGTGGAAAGAGAAAAAATTCCCATTTAGTTACCCAATAACCTGAACAAGGAGAGAGAAATTCTTGGTTGAAAAGATTAGAAATAGAAGGTTAGCTGGAAATTCACGAGATCTCTTTTTTTATAGAATTTAATTTCTTCTGTCCGATTAGATGGATAGTCTAAACTTATGGTATGTTGGATTTAAATGTTAATACATGTAACAACAACCAATCCAATACAGGAACCATGAGAAGGTGGGGTTTCTAGCTAATCCCTTTTGTTACAATGTTAGAGAATTAAAAACTCTTTATATCAAGTTGGACAATAGTGTAGTACTCGAGGTACGAATAAATCCTGCCACTCCCACTTTCAAAGAACCTGATCAATGGTTTCGGTCTACAAGAAATATGGTTTTAGTGTATCTATTTGTTCTAAATATAACTAGGCGACCTTGTCCTCTCACCTTAGGGATTTGTAATGTCCCTAACTAGATTGGACCAATTTTTTTCCAAATCCCCTGTAAGTTTGTTGCCTTCTAATGGTCCAGAGTTCCGTCAAACACTTGGACAACAAGTTGTTATACCCCTATAATACTCTCCTTAAGGTTTGTTGTTTTTTTAGTTTGGTATTTTATTGGCTTTTAACTTCCATGAAACACTTTAATCACACACCCCAAACTCACTGTAAAATCCCCTTTTGTTGTTGTTCTATTTTTTTGTGTGTTAAATGGTTCGGAACTTCTATCAAATGCTCCGATAGAAAGCCCTAATGCCACTATGAACACCCCTAGTTACTAATGTTATGGTTTATGCTTGTTGAATGGGTTTCTTAGTATGGTTTTCAATGAAAGGGGTAAGGGTTTAATGCAAAGAAAAATTCCCACATTGCATACCAATTATATCAACATAATGACAAATGGAAATGCTCATTAAATCACCCATCAATAACAAATGAATAACTCAAAAAATGATCTGATTTATTTAGTGTTCAAACATGTTACATGTGCAAGTGTTACAATGGTTTAGATCTGTCTCAAAAGAGTGGGTACAACCCTCTTACATAGAAAAATACTTCAATAAGAGGAGTGCAGCCCTGTTGCCAACAAATCTACCTCCCTAATGGCTAGCAAATCGGCCCCTTCAATAAAAGTATTGTTGCTCCATGAATATACGACCCTCCACACCAAGAATATGACCTTCTTGAATCAATGATTCCCCTAGAAAAAGGTAACTCGGTTCCCTAAAGCAATATTGACTTCCACTAGCAAGGATCATCCCTCGCTCACTTAATCTCTATAGTAAAAACTTGGCCCACACATGGGAAATCTACCCAACACCAAGAGCCAACCCTCCAAATCCAAACTCGACCCCCAACACAAGGACTCTGCCTCCAAAAAAAAGGATTCGACCCAGCTGCAAAGAGATCGAACCAATGATAAATAAACTTGGCCTAAGAAGCAAGGACTTGGCCCACCCAAGAAGATTTTGACCCAATAATAAAAGATTCTTTACAACCTTTTCAAAGAGTTTGAACTGCACACAAAATTATCCCTCTCGAAGTATGAAATTCATCCTCCCTCTTCAGAATATTCAATCCACCCAAAAATAACTCAACTAGGTACTACTACAATGAAGGAATTAGCTCCCTCAAGCCACAAAACTCTGCAAATATGAATATTGTCTTCAACAATGAAAGCTAATGAAGAACCTAAGTGATTCTTCCTCTAACTTGGCTAGGGTGGAATCTTTCACCACCGAAACCTAATTAGCTAGGCTAGATCTCTCACCATCGAAACCAATCCAACTAGGGTTTACTCCAAAGCCCCAAAGGCTCCAAGAGTTCTCCAAATCAAATGAAATAATCATCAACATAATGAGATAATGTGCTCTCATCTTTATTTTATCCCTCTCACTTGCTTTGATGACCTTTTTACCCTTTTGGATGATCATTTTATGTAAATAATTAAAGTGACATCATAAGGTTTTGTTAAGTATTAATCTCAAAGTCCCTTTATAACCCTTTTAACTTAATTATTTAATGTCACTTTAGAAATATAACATTTTTCTCCCTAATGACATCAAGTAATCAAAGTAATACCTTTTCTAATCCACCATGGCCTGCGAAAATCAGATATACCACTAAGTCATCCCCCTAGAACAATTATTTGGAAAGGGACATTACAAATTTGTTGTCTCCTAGAAACCCAAACAAAAAAACTAACTTTTAATGGTGCTCTGTTTTTCATTTCGACAATCTATGGTACATTGTGGCTCTTAGCTCTCTATGCATGTGCCTCTCTTGGCCAACAAAAATCCCTTTGAGAATGAAGCAATGGAATAAACAAAAAGAGACAGGGTAATGGGAATGCCAATAGGAATGACCTTTCACTTCACATTCATTAGCCTCTTCTCCTCTTTTCTCCTATTTTTCTTTTTTCATTTATTTATTTTTACTCCTTCTCTTTTTGCCTCATTCACCTTTACATTTACATTGTATTTTACATATTTTACTAACCTTCATTAATTGTCAAAATGGCTTGTAGGTATCAAGTCTTACAACCATTAATCGTTGGTTTGTAACTAGTATGGATCACTATCCCAATGAGGAGATATGATAGTCCTGAAAGGAGGGGGTAGAGGTAGTGTTGCAGGGACAATTGATGACTATATTGCAGCACATTGCAAACCATGGTCTTGAAAAAGCAACAATTAGTTGTAAATCATAGATGTTCATGAGTTATCTCTGATGACAATATTATTCAATATTACTCGAGCAATGGGGTTGACCACAAAACATCTTGCTTCGTGTGCCCACATGAATTATGCATTATAGTGCCTTCATCCTACAATATATGACTAGTGTTCTGGACTTGTGCTCAACATGAGGGACCAACTGAAAAAATGTAGGACAAGGAAACAAAAGAAATTATATTATGGCTCAATTTTATGTTCTTTCTTTCATGAGAGAGTTCCAATGATGCATGCAAGAGTATCAACTCCTTTCACTTGGCCTATAGAGCACATATGTGGAGGTGGACAAGCCTCATAGTTCATCTTGGAGGTGGTCTACCCATGAGTACATTTGATTAGGAATTCGTCGACCGGTGGGATGAATAGATTGTTGTGCTTGAGGACTATCCTTATACCATGACAAAATTTCGACAGGATCCTGAGCTCACATTTCTCCCTGGAGTCCAATGAGGCAATATTGGTACGAAAGAACAATTTGTATTTATTTTTGTTTTTATGAATGTTTAGGAGTTCTTGAAAATATTATATTTTTTCAGTAGAAATGGTGTTAAAATTCTCTATCTTGACACATATGTAGGTCTAGTGTGGTCAATATGAGTGCCCCCAAACCATCAAAAAATCAAAGAGGAGTAGTTATACATGGAGGAGGATGACACAAATGCTATTGAAGACCTTCATAGGGTGAAAAGGAACCTAGAGGGACTAGCCATGGGAGTGCCCATGATGTAGGTTGATGAAGTGCCCCGATAGTTGTAACAACATGTGGTGGGGGTACCACGACCATTTGTTCGATTACTAAGGCGAGTGGCCAATGTCATAGTGTGTTATCGATGGTTTTGGTTTCACTTATGAGATAAATGATGTGTATTTATCTTCCATGAATATAGTACATGTGTGCTTTTATTAATGTTTTAATGTAGAAAATTCCAATAAAGTACATAGTTAGTTGATGAATTGGCCAATGTATTTAAATTTCTTGGGACATAAATATAAGTAATGAACTCAAAATTACGATCATGAAGTCATACCCTTAAATACTTCTTGAGAAGAGTAGGATTTATGACATGATATAAACTATTTATCTACGACACAACCAATTGTGAATCCAACTTAACAACTAACTTGTAGAGGCCAAGGGGAATGAATTTGGAAATAAGTTCAATGATTGCACTATACTCTATAACATTATTGGTTGCAGGACTAAGGCATGAGCCTTCTGAACTCACAATATTATTAGTGGGAGAACAAACCACCCAAGCAGTGGAAGCAATGTTCTGAGTGCTACACCTGGTACCATATACAAATTCTACATAGACTGGTGTGACTGATGACATCTACAAATCAAGCACCAAGCATGATAATCGTTTAACTAAAAACAAAGGTACAAAAAATAAAGTAGCTCAAGTACAAAACTTTGATATACAACAAGTTACACAAGTATCACATGGAATTGTTGCCTATCCATAGTACTTTTTTCAAATAGAGCCATCGTGGGGCTCTTGCAAAGGAATCCCTTCATAATCTACTAACTTGTAGACTCCCTTTTTCAACACACACCTCACAATGTAAAGGCCATGCCACAAAGGTTCAAATTTTCATGCCCCTAACTTATCATGACTTTGGTCATAAAGCAAAACCAATTTTCATTTAGAAAAGACTCGAGGACAAATACTTTTGTCATATTGAGCTTTGATACATTTCTTGAGTCTCGTTGGTGAGAACAACTTCTAGAAATTTCTCATCAAGATAGGTTAAGTAGATGAGACATTCTTCCTCAACAGAGGTATTGGACAAGAACTCTACGACTCGTTTCAAAGAAGGGATCTCACATTCAATTGGAAGCATTGCCTCCACTCCACGTAAAAGTTGGGATGGTGTGAAATCAATGGTAGTCTTAATCGAGGTTCAATATGCCCATAGAACATAAAAAATCATGAGATTCAAGTCGGTCTTGTTCTTAATAACCATCCTTTGTATCATGGTTTTCAAGACTTTGTTGATATCTTCGACTTGACCATTAGATTGAGGATAGTAAGGAGACAATTTTTCTTATTAAAAACCCAACTTGGAAGCTAATTTGGTCATCATATTATTTTGAAAATGAGACCCATGGTCAGTGACAATTATCTAGGGCATGCCAAACCTAGTGAAAATATGTTTGAACACGAAAAGGTTCGATGCAGTACCATCGCTTGAAGAAGTTAGCATAGCCTCAGCCCACTTTGTGAAGTAGTTAATAGCCACAATAATGTAGTTGTGACCATTAGTTAACGTAGGCTTACACATCATAAAATATACCCCCCACTTGATGAAGGGGATGATAGTAACAACCAGGTGTAGAGGAGCAGGGTGAGCATGCATTTTCTTGGTGAATATTTGGTAAGGATTACACTTTTGGACTACTTGGATACAATATTTGAAAATGGACAACTAGAAGTATCCTACACATAAAAATTTATGGGATGTGGCTACCCTAGAAAGATGACCACTACATTCTCTAGAATGACATACCCTCTAAGCTTCTTCATGGAGTAGACATTGATGCAGAATCAAGTCTACACCTTGACGATAAATAACATCATCAATGATGAGATAACTTTTACTTCGTGGTGAATACGTCAATGTTTAACGCGAGATAAGTGAGAGTTGAACCATTGGGTTTGACATTATACAAGGACATATCCATACCAGAGATTATAAGAGTCAATGAGCAATAATCATTTGTTTGGAAATGACTCATTAACCATAGGTTCCTCAATGTCTTGGGGAAGTTCAGACAATAGCTTGGCAAAGGCTAAGGACTTCTTGTATTTAGAAGTAGAAAATTCCAATTCAAACTCCTGTAAGATGACTATCCATTTTGAATACTTTCACCTGATGATTTTCCTGGTCAAGATATGTTGCATCAAGTTGGAGTCTACTGGAAAAATTGTTTTTTTAAGAAGGTTATAATTCCTGAGACAATGCACAACATATATTGTTTCCAATGCCAACTTCTTGACATGGGAATAACACGATTCGATAACAACAAGACCCTTACTAAGATAGTAAACCACGTTTTCTTGTTGCAATTTGTCCTCTTGGATCAACACCATAGCGATGGTGGATTCAGATGTGATGAGATATACCAAAAAATATTTACTATAGTCTAGAGGACTCGATATTGGAACCGACAATAGAGATTTCTTCAAAGCATCAAAAGAGATTTGAACTTGGTCATCCCATATGAACGACACACCCTTATTCAAGGGGCACATAAAACCTTTTGCAATCTCTACATAATTCATGATAAATCATTGTAGGAAGTTTTCCTTCCCTTGAAAACTTCGAAGTTGTTGAATGGTAAGTAGGGGAAGCAATTGAACAATTGAATAAACCTTGAAAGGATCAACCATGATCTCATATATCACATGAATGATGCACTTATGTGGATTCAAATGAATGTTATAATATCGACATTGATTAAAGATGGCACAAAGATGAGTTGGATAGTCAGCCCACCTCTTGGATCAAGTGGCTAAATCATCCATATACACTTTAAAAATAGGTTTGATGTCCTTGAAAGCATGCGTCATAGCTCATTGGAAGGTAGCTCTAATAGTTTTTAGACCAAATGACATTTTATGATAGGAAAATGTACCCCCATGATAGATAAAAATGGTTTTGTGTTGGTCCTCCCATTTAATTTATATTTGATTATAGCTTGAGAAACCATTCGTGAAAGAAAATATTCCATTACCAACACATTCATCGATGATCTAATCAATGAATGGGGTAAGATAATTATTCTTTGGATAAACTTTGTTGAGGTCCCTGTTACAACAAAATCTAGCAACCCCAAAATGTTGTAAAGTCCTAAGCATCGAGGGGCTACTTTGTGCAACTTAGGAAAGCTACCCACTATCATCTCAGTAGCTCTTCCTCCCTATTTAGGTTGGATGTTCTCCAACTCAAGGGGGGCTTCCCTAAAAATAGGATTCCCAAGGCTATGGAGTGGATTCTCAAGGTGATTTTGTGAAGAGATAGCCTAAGCAAAACAAATGGTTGCAGTGAAATGGAAAATGAATGGAAATGGGAATGAAAGGAAAGGAAGAAGAAGGAAAAAGGAAATGGGATGATATGTGACCAATGCTTATCAATCTAAAGGCTAATGGAGTCACATGACATTGCAAAATGAATGGACTTATTCATCACCAACAAGTACTTTAAGGTAGGCTATGAGGTAAAAGGACTAATCTAACACCTTCCAACAACTTAGATAAAAGATATAGTTTGATACTTTCATCAACTAATTATGTATCTAAGGTAAAGTTAACTCATTTGATAAATTGAACCTTAAGATGTTTGCTAGAAATTATGATATGAAAACTGGTTTTGGAGGGCTTAATTTGCCACACATCAACTCAACATAAAGGTGTTGTTTTTTCGCTGAATTATTTCCCAATCAATAACTATATATGATAGAACAGAGGTAATAAGAGAAAAAATCAAACAACAAATCAAACAAGAGAAAAAATCCATCACATTGCTTATTCCTAGAAGAGTAAGGTTCTCATTACTAGGTCTTTATGTTAGAGTGGAAACAAGAAGTTCCTATACTAGATTAACAACAAATGAATAACATAAATAATAACCATACTATAAAGAAACAATACGTCAATCTTCATTAATGTTTACATTTTATATACAGGAGAGCCTAACACCATCATCTCCAGCTCCAATATTCAATCGCTACTCTCTTTTACAATCATTGAATTGATAATCACCCAATTCCCAGTGAAAGGGAGAGAAAATCCTCTTCATATAGAGCGAGTTAAATCTCTCATACAATAAAATATATTATATTTCTAACTAACTCCATGACAAATAAAAATAATGTTATAATAATGGAGTAGTTAGATCTCTCCTCAATCCATGTTTGATCATGTTACAACATATGGAAAATAGCCTCTCTAATGTGATTCACCCTCATCACCCTCATCCAAAAATAGTAAGAGTATGCACCAAAAAGTGCTCATGAAGGGGATGCACCACCAAAAACAGGCATTAAACCAAATCAAATGCTAAGTGTCCACATGAAATGTGCCCTCCAAGAATGTGCATGTATGCAACCACTTCACATGTGTGAGTTCCAAGTTAACCAACTATGTGGATGAATGTGCTAGATGCCAAGTGGATGAGCACTACACAAGAAAAGATGTATTAAAAACCACAAAATAGCAAGTGTACCATCTCCATAAAGCAAATCCAAGGAGACAAGGGAAAATTAGGGTTAGGGTTTTGACCATGCCAAAACTCCATGAAGTAATAATAATATATATCTCCAAGAATAGCAAGAAATGTCTCCACAAGTGTGCCCTCCAAGAATATCCCAAAATAACAAGAAGCAAACTTCCACATGTGCACCCTCCAAGAATAATCTTCCAAAAATAGCAAGAAGACCAAGTACAAGACCATGCTAAGTCACATGTGTGACCCTCCTTATGTGCCACGTGCCTTCCAATAACAACTTCCATAACCACCCCAAATAAAATAATCTTTGATGCCAAGTCAAAGAGGTGAGGGCACTCTCTAATGAAGGTAAAATGATGTCAAGTGTAGCTGAAATATCTTTGCAATAAAGATGAGAGAAAACCTAGGAAAGGTGCACCCTAGAAAATTTTATTTTATGTTATGTTGCTTTTAAAATTTGTTTTTTACTCAAAGGACATGAAGTGAAACTTTTATGTGTTCTAGACTAAAAAATCTATTGAATTTATAAAGAAATAAGTAAGAATATGAGATGCACTTTTATCTTTTCTTTCAATGAAGCAACACAAATTATAAAATGGAAAGATAAACTTTAAATGCAACATACAAAAGTATCATTCAAATCTATCCAACCATGCAATTTAAAATCCAATCAAACCTTAACATGCACACTTTTTTTATATTTGTTATTTGTGTAAAAATACCTAAAAAGAAAAACAACTATGCAATTGTTTTACCTTTTCATTTTCGAATTAATGAGCTAAATATGAAAGAATATATATGCACATGCTAAGAAGAAATAAATTTGCTACTTTCCAAGCAACCAACAGAATAAAAAATGACAATTTCAGGCTAGATTATTTTTTTGTGTGTCACCTACAAGAGGTGGTCGCAGGTTTTTTTGCAACAACTAATGGCCAAAGGAGTATGGTTATGACTTTGAATTAAGAAACATGTGACCAAATACCATGGTCGTGAATTTTTTTTTAAGACAACTCGCAATCAGCTATGAATTTCACTGAGAATAGTTGTAAGCGCAAGGTAAAACAAGTGCCAAAAGAAACACTAAACAACCTAGAAACTAATCTAGCTCTGGTTTGCATGCACCTATTAATTTTTTTCAAATAATGCAAAGTCCAATGAAGCTTCCTAAATGAAAAACTAAGAAAAATAAACAAGAAATTTCAAAGTACTCTCTCCAGCGAAGTCGTCGATTCTATTACAGGAAATTTCACTATATATGGCCTAAGCAAGTCCCTCGGTGAATGGGTTAAGTTCACAGACAGACAGAGGGATAGATCCCTATCTAAATTCCCCCTAGGGATAAGATGCATATTAAAAATAAATGGTGAAGATTGAGAAGAAAACTTGGTTACACGATGATTGTCCTTATCTTATCTTTGGCGTGAGCTCCAGTCGATCATATCCTAGTTCCAACTTTGCATCAACATACTTGCACAAAAGGAAAACAAACATATAATTTCTCATTATTCATTTACCACAATTAATAACATGAATTGACATGCAAATAATAGTCCTAATTTAATATTCAAGAAATTATATCTTTGATCAAAACCTCATTCAAACATGATAAATTACCAATGAAATACAAAGATTTTGAAAGGGGAAAGAAGATAGATCCATATATTCAATAATGAAGAAGTAACAACAAGTTTGATACCTAATTATGGTTTTTGTACTTCCTTCTTTAAAGTTGGAGTCCTCTCCTTAGCCATAAGTCTTTATCCATATGATAGTATGATCTTGGAACGTATTGCGGTGAAGTATCAAATTGAATGGTTGATTAAACTTCACTCAAGCTCTTATCTTTACCATGAGAACTAATGCCTAGCCCTTTCT
>JASDQU011378739.1:0-23973 GCA_032191745.1 Picea mariana | reverse complement strand
GAGAAATTATACATGGAATACATTATGAATACACCTTGATGTAGGTAAGGAAAACATGTATGCTACAGGCCCAATCCTTTCTAGGATTTCAAATGGCCCACAATAAAGAGCAAGAGTCGTTATAAACACTCTCATACCTCCTTTGATTCATCCATCAAGGCGTCTCTCGTCTAAACTTACTTTGAGGTGTATGAGTAGCTTTTAGATGTCTTCCTTGATCAGATATTCTAAATATTGCAGTATTTCTTTCATTCTTTGAACATGAAGAACTTGAGCCATACCTGCTTTCTCTTTTTACAGGTGAAGGACCTATGGTAGACTTCTTAGAAGTATTGATTTCTTCCTTTTTGTATCCAAGACTGGATTTTTCATTAGGTGATCTTTGACCATTCAAGATCTCATCCAGGATAATGGAACTGTTCAAGAACTTGATTTGGGTGTTTGACTTCTCAACCTTCCTTCTAAGATTCACAACTTATGCTTCCATCTTATGCCATTATTTTTCTTCTACTTCTTCCATTGGATAAATGCTAACAGAACATTCTTTTATTGTATCTGAGTCTTCTTCTTTTCTTGCAGAGGAGGATTCAATATCAACATTATTATATTTCCTTATCCTTTTACTCATACACGAAGACTTTTCCTTGTCCTCAGTCATGTGCTTGGAACATCCACTTTTTATATACCATGGGTCTTTGTTTTTTGAGCTGAAAGTACTAGACCACATTTTTCACTATTTTGTTTTCCATGCGCTGGAATTTCTCCTTAAGGTTTTTATCCTTGGATCTTCTTTGTAATTCTTTATATGGAAGTTTACAAATTTTTGGCCGAAGTTATGACAATTATAACATTCAATCTCATTTTTCAATAGGTCAAATTGATTGTTGCAATGTTGTCTACTCATTGACTGTTTACTATTTCTTGACCTCCTTAGTTGCATGTCTCTAAAATTAATTTGAAAAATTGCAATCTATGGTTGTTTGTTACTTGGTTGTCTCATTCTCTATTGTGGCAGATATTTATTCATTGGGTTTGTTGATTTCTCATGTCTAAATCTTAAGGAACACTTTACAGCTTTGTGGCCAAAGTTAGAACAATAGAAACAATATCCATAGAAAAAATCTTTGTTCAAACTTTGATCTTTAGGTTTGAATCTTGGCATCCTTTACCTTCTTATTACCTTCATAACTTCTAATGAGTTTGTCCCACATTTATTTGGCAGTTTCTAAGTGCATAACTTTTACAAATTCTTTGTTTGCAAGCCCACTCAGAATAGAATTCATAGCCTTAGCGTTGAAGCTGAATTCTAGCTTGTCACCCTTATTAGCTAGTACAATTGGCTTTACATAACCAGTCTCTACCATATCCCAGACATCTACACCTAAAGCCATTATGTAGGTTCTCATCCTAAATTTTAAGAAGGAAAAGTTGATTCCATTGAATAGGGGAGCCTTATTGGTTGAAGTTCCTTCATGGCTTGACATGTTTAAATTTATTGATCTACCTTTAGATAAAAGGAATCTGATTTGATACCAATTGTTGGACAACTGAGCGGGGGGGGGGNTACTATGCTTAAACAATTATGCTATGTGCAACATTTCCCTTCTTTGTACTACGCCTCTTCTGTGCACTTCATATCCTGCGCATAGCATGCTTCTCCCCGCATGAATAACTCTCAATAGTAGCACATATTTCTTCTCTATTCTGCGTTTTTATATTCTCTGTGCACCAACTGTATCCTCTATGTAATTTGTCTACATGATCTTTATAGCGTCATTGTTCTGCCCTTTTACTGCATCTCTTCCTCATAATTGCATAGCTAACTCACAGTATGCTTTCACTTCTATGTTATGCATCTATTTTTCATGTCAAGTCCCCTACCTAATCATCATGGAAACTCTTCATCATCCATGGTGGTTAGCTCCATGCGTTCATCATCACTGGGCATTATGTTAACATTCCTTAGCTTCTCTGGAAATCAAGACTCTTCGTCTTCTCTATCAATTACAACCAGTAAACTATAGCTTCTTTGGCTTCTAAGCCCCTTCCTTCACGTAACCACTGGTAGTGACCAAATGCCTATTCAAAAGGCACTTCCTGAGCTTCATTTAATGATTGCTAGCTCCTCTTCAAGATATGACCTTGGGCTATGAACTTCATGTGACCACACGATTGCGGGTGTTTCCATAGGTGGTTTGAGGGAAACCTTATTTTTACCCCGTAATTCACTGCGAGCCTCCATGCATCCTTTCTCCAAAACCATGGTTTCAATTGCAGCCCGCTCATGAAAAATTAAGGCCCTAGCAGGTTCTGGCCCTGTAATGGAGCACAATCATCGATCTCATGATATTGACGGTGCTCTTGAACGAATGGTTCATATCTGTCCTCTCAATTCTGTGGACCAAATCTCTCCTTCCTCCATCAACAACTGAGGTTAGATCGTGACCTCACGTGTCGGGTGTTTTAACATGAGCCAACCCTAACTTTTCCAACTCCCGATATTCGAAATACTCTGTGTCAAATCAATGGTCCATGCTTCTCTGTGATCTGACGGCACAGATCTCATCGAGACATCATGTTTCATGAAGTTGTGTTGTGATTTTCCTCGATTCTCCCAACTCGCGAAACTTTGAGGTGGAGCCTAGCAATGCTAGCTCCTTCCCTTCTCTTTTGATGATGTGAACACAACCCTATTCAAAAAGGCATTTTATGATTTTGGAGATCTCCACTGTAGAGCCTAGTGCAATGCTAGCTCCTCCCTTAAACTTTATCAATGTGACCACCAGCTGTGACTAGGGACCAAGCAAGAGGGGTGCATCATGATTTTTCATATCGCGAACTTCTGCTATGAGTTGCCTCAAAACTCCCAAATCGTGAAACTCTTAAATGCTTGATATTAGATCAACAGTCAAGATCTCTCCCTCTGGTCAAAATCTGTGATCAAATCATGAATTTTCATTTCATGAGTTCCTACAAGTCTCACCTTTTACTTCTCCATCTTGATTCAATAGATCAGATCATTTTGCGAGTTCCTACAACTCTCACCTTTGACTTCTCTAGCTTGCGAGTCAATGAAATGTTGATCTCTCTCCATGTATCCTCTGGATCCAATGGCTCAAATAATTTCGCGAGTTCCTGCAACTCTTACCTTTGAATTTTCCAATTTGTGAGTTAGCAAAATGATGATCTCTCGCCACGTGTCCTCTAGATCCAATGGTTCATATCATTCACAACTTCATATTTCATGAGTTCCTACAACTCTTACCTTTTAATTTTCCAGTTCATGAGTCAGGGAAATGTTTATCTCTCACCACGTGACCTCTAGATCCAATGGTTCAAATCTCATCACAATTTCTCATTTCATGGAGTTGGAGGATGGATCTTGGTCATTATCCTCTTCGTAGTTATACTGGATCCAATGGTTTCTAGTCCTTCACACTCCGATCCGATGACTGAGGTCTAATCTACTCCTCTGCACTCTCCTCCTGTCTAGACTCTGATCTGACGGCCATCAGGTATTCGAGATTGGTGATCCAACGACCACTATCACTCCTCCTCTTGATCTTATGAATCCTCCCGACTTGGAATAATTTCTAAGTTTCAAAGGTTCTGCAAGTCTTGATGACTTTGGGTCTCGTTTATGTTTCTGAGAACATTATATCTTCTAAGCTTTGGTAATGGAACTAACCTCGGCCTTGGCACACACTTACGCTCTGTTTGAAACTCTGTGCTATTTCTCCTGAGCTTATCGATCTTTCTTTTCTGTGTCTTCGTTGTTGTTCTTGCCATGCACACTCTGCCTGTAAACCTGCCAACATCGTTGTTGTTCTTGCTATGCACACTCTTCCTGTAAACCTACCAACATCGTTTTTGTTCTTTCCATGCACACTCTTCCTGTAAACCTACCAACATCGTTGATTTTCTTTCCATCAATGACAAGCACACTCTACCTATAAACATGCCAACAATCTGAGTTGTTCTTTCCATCAATGACAAGCACACTCTGCTTGTAAACATGCCAACATATTTTCCATGATCGGGCACCTCAATGTTATCCCAAGGCTCTAATTGAGCTCTCTAAATGAATATCCTCATCAACACCTTTCCAATGAGCTATTGTACGCCCTAAATGGAGATCGTATGCAAAAGTTACGACCTCAAGAAATTGATGTACTAACTTACCCCAACGGGGCCCACATGACTTTTGGCACATCATCTCCCAGGGTTAGGTTTTTGGATGTCTAGGTTTATTGTATTCATGTTTGTGGTAAAAATTCCTTTAGATCCTCATTGTACTCATATTCTTGCGAATGAGCATAGCCGTCACATCTATTCTCAAAGATAAGATGCCACCATTCTAGCAAGCTTGTTTTCAATCTGCATTTTACAGTTTTCAACATATTTCTTATTTAATAGAAGTCAAGTTTTATTGTATCTTTGTTATTTTCACTATGCCTCTATATCAATAATATAAATCTATGGTTTCATTTCGTTCTGCTCATAAATTTTGATCAGTGGTATCAGAGTAGTCTGTTCCTTGTCATTTTTTAATGCATGTCCCAGACACGGTTAGGGTAAAGAGAGTTGGGTCTTGAGTTTCTTTCTCTTGCGGACAATTTCTCTCACACGAAGGATATCCTTTCAAAATGTTTCTCGAGGAATCCCTTGAGCGACAAAGGAATGAGATGATAAACAAATTTTCACAAATCCTTCGATGGTTTCCGACAAGCAACATCTCCACCTCAAGTGGAGGCGCCGCCCCCTTCAAGGTAGAGATCAATTTTGATATTCTTATATTTGAAGGTCAAATATGTTAGCACTAGGAGTTGTTCTTAGATGGATTTAATAACAAGCCTGATACCCATCGGAATATGAATGATTAAAATAGGTTTATACTTGAGTGGATCAATGAGACTGATTAAAGAAAGGGAGAGGGAAACAAACTTTCTGTGGAGGCATTCCATTGGGCATGGAGTCATAACATCCTATATATCAAAGGAAATCAAGCTGTATACCAGATAAAGGTTATATATAATTATGGGTAGAAGCATAGAGAATGTGACAAGAAGGTAGAACATCCATCATACAAAGATCCTTTCTACAAATAAATTAAAGAATTCTTAGACAATAAACAATGATTAATAGACAAGCTACAACATATCATCTGTTGCTCATGAATCTATCAATGAATGGCAGTTATGATCATCAAAGAATACAATCTATTTAAGAAAGAATATAAGGTAAAATGAAAACAAAGAGAAACAACATCTGATAAACAACTTTATGAATCTTCAACGATAGAAATATGAATACAAATAGGCCCTCAAGCTTACAAATAAGCAGCTAAACCGCTCCTCAATCTCTCTCCTCTCTTGGATCATGAACAAAACCCCTTCCTCAACAAAAAAAATCATATCTGTAGTGTATCATTTCTTACTACTTTAAAGAGGTCGAATCCCAAGTGGTTGCATTGGATTCCCTTTTCTCTAGGAGCTGTTCCAACAAGGTGAAATAGAAAATCCACCTAGATCCTACTTTTTGGGATCTTGTCTATTCTAATAAATGCCTTTTGAAAAAGTTCATGTTGCTTGGTTTGTTGATGGAACACATGTCCCTCATGTCCAAACACCTCATAGGAAACCATTTTAACCCCCTTAGAAAAGTGGTCTCCCTCTTACAACTCGTATTTATCATACTGTTAGAGTTGTAGCACCTTTGACAACACACGTTGTGAACTTTCCTTTAGGTGATGATTTCAACTTTTCTCCCAAATGAAGAACTGGGTCAGGCTCATTTTTTTTCAGCGAGTCAATATTATAGTGATTCATCTCCACAAAACATTTCAGAAGAACCCAAATCGAAATGTAAAAGTTATGATGAAAAAATGAATCTATTGTGTACTAATTTGTTACAAATTGTCCCAAAATTACCAGTTCACAACACCTTTGACAACATGTGCTGCGAACATTCCTACAGGTGCGTTTTTACATTCAAAATTTATTTCAACTTTTAAAATTTTCAAAACAAGTTGGGAAACCTTTTAGAACCTTCTACAATCTTTGAAAACAATAAGATACACCTTTCCACGTTTCCAAAGCATAATGATATGTGATTAGTGCATGAGATACTTTCTTGATTCATTGCAAAATTTCAGGTGAGTTTGCAGCAGGTCAACTTGACACATGATTTGACCCTCAAAAGGTTAAATATGACATAAGGAACCTTTGTACACCCCTATACATCCTATGTGGTAACATATCGCTCCACAAGGGATGGAGACCTCCCCTTGAGGCTCCAAGAACATTGCATTTCAAGTGCCTTATCCATTCCATCTCTTCAATATGTATCATGTTTATGCCTTGAGAGTTGTTCATGCCTTTAGAGAATCTCTGATCTTTTCTTGAAAACTGAAAAACACTCACTACAAACTGAAAACAACTGCAAACCAAATGCTTGCATGGAAATCTTATTTATATACATTCCTACACTAGTCTATCCAGCTAAGCTTCTTTGCTTAAGTATAATCAGATTTCCAGTGAAGCCATGCAATCATTTGGCTAGTAAAACAAGTTTCTTGTATATTGCAGATGAAAGGATAAATATAATATAACCTTTGCAGCAGAAAATTCATCAACAGTTCAGACTTACAACTGGAATTTTTTATCAAACCCAAAGTTACAACATAAGGGGCCTTCTGAAAAATTGTATCCATTAAACAACTAATGAATCATGGAGATCATGGTAAAATTCTATCTGACTTAGAATATAAGAAAACTCATGTGAACAAATTGTTTCATTAAGTATTCTGCTATCCTTTTGTTTTGAGTTGAAAGGTGCACAACTCAGGCTGATAAAATCCTCCAAATCAGCTACCACTGGATCAAGGACAACTATTTCTTCATGTTGTTCCAACTGGAGTTTGGATTGTCTCTAGATATTTCCAGTTTCATGACTGCTGCCAATTTCATTTGTCTGAGTTTTTTCTTCTATTCCAATTCCTTGGAAAAGTATATCATTTTGAAAAACATGGAAAATTGTTGAGGATCATGAGGAACAATTACTTCTTCAACAATTTATTCACTACTAGAACCCTGATCTTTAAAGTTGGAAGATATTTTATATAAAAGATAAAACTCCATACACCATTCCTCATAAAGTAGATCAACATAATATTTTTGTTTACAATAACCATTGAATGCAGTATGAAAATCTTTCAATGAATGAATGCTAGTAACAGGGAGGGTTCTACACCACTCACGAGCATGTCCTTCCAAAGAAAATATAAACATTTTAATAAGAACATCCTCATGATAAATATTTAGCTTATGCATACACTCGTGAAAATCCAACAAGTGCTCACCAGGATGATCATGCTCATTTCCCCCAAATATTAGAAGGAAAGGTTCCCATACTTCTCTATCAAGTACAAGATTTGGAAAGCCAGGTATATAAGAGAAGTCACAAAATGCATACCTTTGATCCATAATAGCTTCCATTGCATATGAAAATATGAACTATAAGTGTTTCCAGTAGATTCTTCCTTCATGGAGTGGAGTCGCCAGGTGAATGATCACAGTCCAAACTATGTAACCAACCATTTTTCACCATCAAAGATTGGATCTATGTTATGTCATTCTCCCAGGGAAGATTTTCTTCATCTATGTTCCCCAAAAATGTCACCAAAAATGTTAGCACCGAGAGTTGTTCTTAGACTACTTTAAGAACAATCCCAGTACCCATCAAAGTATAAATGATTAAAACAGGTTTATACTTAAGTGGATCAACAAGACTGAGTAAAGAAAGGGAGAGGACAAAAAAATGTTTGCAGAGGCATTCCATTGGGAATGGAGTCATAATGTTCTATAGATCAAAAGCAATAAAACTGCATACTAGATAAAAGTTATATATAATTATAGGTATAAGAATATAAAATGTGACAAAAAGGAATAACATCCATCATACAGAGATCGTTTCTGCAAATAGATTAAAGAGTGCTTAAACAATAAACAATGATTAATAGGAAAGCTACAATATATCCTCTATTGCTTGTGAATCCATCAATCAATGGTAGTTATGATCCTCAAAGACTACAATCTATTTAACCAAGAATATAAGATAAAATGACAACAAAGAAAAAAAACATCTGATAAACAACTTCATGAATCTTCAATGGAAAAAATGTGAATACAAACATGCCCTCATGCTTACAAATAAGCAGCTAAATTGCTCCTCAAGCTCTCTCCTCTCTTGGATCATGAAATAAACCCCTTCCTAAAAAAAAAAACTCCTATTTATAGTCTATCATTTCTTCCTACTCTAAATAGGTTGAATCCCAAGTGGTTGCATTGGATTCCCTTTTGTCTAGGAGTTGTTACAACAAGGTGAAACAAAAAATCCACCTAGGTCCTACTTTTTTGGATCTTGTCTATTGTGATAAACGCATTTTGAAAAAAGTCATGTTGCTTGATTTGGTGATGGAACACATGTCACTAATGTCCAAATACCTCATAGGAAACTATTTTAATCCCTTAATACATGTGGCATCCCTCCTACAGATCGTGTTTATCAAACTGTTACAGTTTGCAGTGCCTTTGACAGCACGTGCTGTGAACTTTCCTGTAGGTCATGATTTCAATTTTTCTCTCAAATGAAAAACTGGGTCAGGTTGAGTTTTGTTCATCAATTCAATAATATGATGATGCATCTCCAAAAAAAATTCAGAAGAACCCATACCGGAATTTAAAAGTTATGATGAAACAATTACTCAGATGTGTACTAATTCTCTACAAATTGTCCCAAAACTACCAGTTCCCAACGCCTTTGACAACATGCGCTGTGAAGTTTCTTGTAGGTGCGTTTTTACATTCAAAATTTATTTCAACTATTGAAATTTGCACAACAAGATGGGAAACATTTTAGAACCTGCTATAATCTTTGAAAACAATAAGATACCTCTTGTCACGTTTCCAAAGAATAATGATATGTGATTAGTTCATGAGGTACTTTCTTGATTTGTTGCGAACTTTCGGGTGATTTTGTAGTAGGTTGACATGACACATGATTTGACCCTCAAATGGTTAAATATGAAATAAGGAACCTTTCTACACCCCTATACATCCTATGTGATAAAAAAAATAGATACAGAGGTTGTAGATAAATGGTTAAACCTTCTAGAAGGGTATTTTTTTCCACAAGTTTTCTGATAGAGAAAAGATTACATTTGCACTCCTCAAGATCATGCCCCATGTCAAATATTGGTGGGATAGTTTTTGTGAGAAAAAGGAAATAGTGGGATCCACATTATTTGCAGTTTCACCACTTGGGGTTCCTTCAGGGATTTTATTAAGGAGCAATACTACCTTGTTGGAAATTATGACGACTTGTATACAAGATGGACCACACTGCGACATGAAAAAGACCAAACAATGCCAAAATTCACTAAGGTCTTCCACACTTTGCGCACCAAGATGAGTATCAAATATTATGAGTGACAACTGGTGCTCAAGTATCACGATGATTTACATAGATACATCTAGACAGAAATGGACTTTTTGGACATCTCATCCTTGGGCATGGCCTATCGATATGTCATCAAAATCGAGCAGAAGCTGAAACAAAATACATGGCAGTTTGGGTTTGGGAACCCCTCACAGCTGAAGCAGGGAAAGGGTATCCCCAACAAATAAGGACAATGGGAAGATGAAGAAAGATATCGACAAGTGGTGTGAATTCCATAAGAGGCCCTAGTATAACACTATTGATTTCGACTCAAATATTTCGCTAGTGGTTGAGGTAAAATCCTTTGAATCGTATGTGGGTTTCAACTCTGAGTAAGAAAAAGAAAAGGGGAGACATATCATTGATGTGAAACTCAGTGCCACCATTGCTAGCACCAAGATCCATCCCGATGAACCTAATGATCTAGAGTAATGAGAGCACCTCTTTCACTCACAAATGTGGGTAAAAGGCACTCTTCTACACTTCATTGTTGATTGTGGTAGCCATAAGAACCTCATCTCAGCATAGGTCATAAAGAGGATATCCCTTCCGACAACGTCGCATCCACAACCCTACACCATCAAATGGCTCCATCAAGGAAGCGATCTTTGCATTAGTGAACAATGTTTCATTTTGTATGACATCAAGCCACTCAAAGATGAGGTATTGTGTGATGTTTCTCCCCTTGAAGTTTGTGATGTTATTCTAGGAGGTACAATGTTATTATTAATTTGAACATGAAATTGTACAAGATTATCGAGGTAGTATCACCTAGTGTTATTTCCTTGATCTCTTCCAAGCAATGCAGGAAGGTCATTTCTCAGACCGATAAGTTTTTATTCTTCGTGATTCACTCTAAGAGTGAGAAAAAGGTTGTAGCAACATCCATGGCCTTCGCGACCAACCTCTCCATGCAACATAAGCAAGTGGATAAGATCATGGAAGAATACAAATGCATCTTCTCATCACCTACTAGGGTACTAGGGTACCTTTGTACTATTAGGTCAAGCATCCCATCGATCTGACCCCTGGTGCACCGCTACCTAATGGGAAAATATATCATCTCTCTCTGCTAGAAAATGAGGATATCAAGCATCAGATCCAATAATTGCTCTGCAAGGGGCACATATGACCCAGATTATCACCTTGTGGAATCCCAATTGTGTTGATGCACAAGAAAGACGAGACTTGGAAACTCTGCATTGATTATAGGAACCGGTACCCAATTCCCTGAATCGTCAATCTCCTTGATCAACACAACGGGGCCAACTACTTCAATAAGATTGATCTGAATTCTATATATCATCAGGTCCTAATAGAACAAACAGATGTATAGAAAAATTCAAGTCAAAAAAAGGTATTTTTGAATGGTTGGTCATGCCCTTTGGTTTGACAAATGCCCCAACAAATTTCATGAGGATGATGGATGATATCTGGTAGCCATTCACTAATTATTTTTTGGTGGTGTATCTAGATGACATCCTCATCTAAAAAAAGACTTGGGAATAACACTTGCAACATATTCAACAGGTTATGAATACTCTGCTGTAACAGAAGCTATATTCCAACTTGAAAAAATGCTCCTTCAGCATGGACAAGGTCCAGTAGCTAGGATACATTGTTGATTCGTGTGATGTGCATGTTGATCCAACCAACATCTAATTCATCCATGACTGGTGTTACACATCAAAATTACTCACTTCAATGATGACCCATTGTCGTCATTACTAGTGTTGCAAGGGTCACATTTTTGGTCACAAGTGTCGCAAACATCATATTGCCACATTTCCTATGTCATGTCTCTAAAAACATCATAAGGACACTTAAGACACCTTCAAACACTGGTTTAAGAAGGAGAAATCATCTAATAAGGAGTACAAAGAATTTTCCATGAAGAAAACCACTTAAAAATTATTTTTGGAAGGCAACGCTCCCCTACCCACTGTCAAGGAGCACCAACACTACCTAGCCTTCTTTGGGGGAGCGTTGAAACAATCTATGCACCCTTTTATGGGAGTGCTACCCTTCCTGAGAGAATTTTGGTTTGTCGAGATAAATCAAGGAAGAATCCCCTCAATCTATGGAAGTGGTTGGATTCGAATCAAAGGTCAAGGCATGATATTAGGGAAGATCCACAACTGAAGGAGAAGAATCCTCAACTTATCCTAAAGATATCTCAAGTGGTTGGGTCTCTCCAAGCTTATATAAGGAGGCCTTCTCATGGTAAAAAAAGGATATGGAGATTGAGAGATACCAAAGTTATGATCTCATGAGTGGTATTCGAGATTGGAGAAGATATAAAGCATCAAACTTATGATCCCATAAGTAGGATACCATTGAAGAATAATCAATGTGGATTACTTGAGTATAGGTTGGAAAAATAGAGATGGAAGAAGTTGTTGCACCTTCATCAAAGGTTTGTAAGCACTCTTCATTTGTTCTCATTAATATACATATATGCTTGGCATATTTATTTCAAGTTTGTTTTTGTTCCACATGAACTTGTCTCTAGTAGATAGATTTTTTTTTGAGTTGATCTCAGTAGAATAGGAATTTTGGTGTATCTTTGTTTTTTCTACAAGACTTATCGAGGAGCTTAGGATCAAAGCTCAACTTGGACTGTGCGAGGACAAACGCCATTAAAAAGGTGCATTTTTCTTCTTCATATTTATACATTAGCTTAATTAGATCTAAAAGGATTTCAGTGACCAATGATAGCACCCTTTCTGTCTTGGTTTTAGGAGTCTAGAGACCAAGAGGGAATGCGCTTGTCTGCAGGGGGTTTCGCCTGTAACAGAAATTGGAAACTCCATTAGGGAGGGACCTTTGAGTTTTGTCAACCTCTCTAAGTCCATACCCTTTCTCAAAAAAGTCTGCAAAGTACTTCAATCATCATCGTCTTCTGACTTCGCACTTTGGGGGGCAATCTGTTACACCAAAATTATTCACTTCAATGATGACCCGTTGAACCCATTGTCATCATTACTACTATCGCAAGTGTCACATTTTTGTTCGCAAGTGTTGCAAACATCATAATTCCATATAGCCTATGTCATATCTCTAACGACATCATAAGGACACTTAAGACACCTTCAAGGACTGGTTTAAGAAGGATAAATCATCTGATGAGGAGTACAAAAAATTTCCCATGAAGAAAACCACTTAAAAATGATTTTTGAAAGGAAGTTCTCCCCTACCCACTATCAAGGACTGTTGGTGCTCCCTATCCTTCTTTGAGGGAGCATTGAAACACTTTATGCACCCTTTGGGGGAGTGCTACCCTTCCTGAGCAAGTTTTGATTTGTTGAGATAAATCAGGGAAGAATCCTCTCAATCTCTGAAAGTGGTTGGATTTGAATTAGAGGTCAAGGCATGATCTTAGGGAAGATCCACAACTGAAGGAGAAGAATCCTCAACTTATCCTAAAGATCTCTCAAGTGGTTGGGTCTCTCCAAGCTTATATAAGGAGGCCTTCTCATGGTAAAAAAATGATATGGATATTGAGAGATACCAAACTTATGATCTCATGAGTGGTATTGGATATTGGAGAAGATAGAAAGCATCAAACTTATGATCCCATAAGTACAATACCATTGAAGCATAATCAATGTGGATTACTTGAGCATAGGTTGGACAAAGAGATCTGGAAGAAGTTGTTGCACCTTCATCAAAGGTCTGTAAGCACTCTTCATTTGTTCTCATTAATATGCATGTATGCTTCGCCTATTTCTTTCAAGTTTGTGTTTGTTCCACATGAACTTGTCTCTAGTAGAAAGATCGGTTTTTGAGTTGACATAAGTAGAATAGGAAGTATTTTGTATATTTTTTTGTTCTACATGACTTATTGAGGAGATTAGGATTGAAGCTCAACTTGGACTGTGCAAGGAAAAAAACCATTAAAAAGGTACACTTTTCTTCTTCCTCTTCATACATTAGCTTAATTAGATATAAAAGGATGTCAGTGACCAATGATAACACCCTTTCTGTCTTGGTTTTAGGAGTCTAGAGGCCAGGAGGGAATCCACTTGTCCACAGGGGGATTCACCTGTAACAACTGGTCAGCCCTAACCACGCTCACTGAGATTCAAATCTTCTTAGGTCTTTCCAATATCTATCATGGGTTTGTGTTGGGATTCTCCCATATTGCATGGGCCCTCAGCCAAATAACCAAGGGTGGTTAAAGGAAAATTTTGTGTGGGGCCTGACCCAACATAAAGAATTCGATGATATGAAGCAACATTTGTTCTCCACCCCAGTGCTTTCATTACCTAACCTACAACAACCCTTTGATATCGAGATAGATGCTTCTGACTATGCTATGGGAACATTTATCACTCAGCATGAACACCCTGTGGCCTATCATAGTGATAAATTATTAGATGTATTCCATAAGTACCCTAATTACAAAAAAATAAATGTACTCCATTGTGAAATCCTACTGCTAGTGGAGGCATTACATTCTCGATAAGGAGACAATCATCCACACTCATCATAAGATGTTACAGTTCATGCAGGAATAAGGAAAATTGCAGAATGACTACCATCATAATTGGTCCAACTATTTGCAGTAGTTCCACCTCAACATCAAGTATAAAACATGAAGTACCAACCGAGTTGTTGATTTCATCAGCCAACCCCCAGTCGTGACACTCACCACAGTGCTCAATTATTATTACCATGATACCTTCAGATGGCCCCACCTCTATGAGACATATCTTGACTTTGCCAACGCCTACTAGATGTTGGGCACTTCTCTTTGGATGTGTGATTTGTCTGCACAATCCACACAAACTAGCCCTTGGCTGTCGTTCCATTCTCATGCAAGTATCCACACAGCTTTATGCACTGCAAGTCTCCACAATGAAAGAATATATACACCATTGACCCCTTAACGAGAGGATTCTATCTGTTTCTATCCATGTGACAAAAACCCACAAAGAATTTAAAGCGGGTGACCATGTGTTCTTAAAATTAAAGGCCATGTTGTTATATTCATGAGCATTCCCACTTTGCATGGGCCAACTTCCACAGTGATTACTACTCAACCACCTCTATGATATTCCCTTTAATAATCACTTGGTCTCCTTCATCAGGGCCAACTTCCGCAGTGATTACTACTCAACCACCTCTATGATATTCCCTTTAATAATCACTTGTTCTCCTCCATCAGTATAGTGTGTTGGTGGGTGAAATAATCATGTTTGTAAGTATAGATTTGGCTGCACAATCCACACAAACTAGCCCTTGGCTGCCGATCCGTTCTCGTGCAAGTCTCCACATAGATTTACGCACTGCAAGTCTCCACAATGCAAGCATATATACACCATTGACCCCTTAACGAGAGGATTCTATCTTTTGCTATCCACGTGACAAAAACGCACAAAGAATTTAAAGTGGGTGACCATGTGTTCTTAAAATTAAAGGCCAAGAGAAGTTCCCTAAAATTGAGAAATTTTTCAAAGATGGAAGCTCTTTATTGTGGGCCATTTGAAATCCTAGAAAGGATTGGGCATGTAGCATACATGATTTCTTTACCTACATCAAGGTGTATTCATAATGTATTCCATGTATAATTTCTTAAAAAGTATGTACTTGATGTTAATCATGTCAATGATTGGAATGTGATTCAGGTGGAGCAGGAAGGTGACTTTCAAGTGCATCCGATGTGAATATTGGACCATAAAATCAAGCAACTCCAGAATCGATCCATAGGGTTAGTAAAGGTCCAATGGACCTAGTACAGTCCCGAGAATGAAAATTTGGAGCATGAAGAGCCTATGAGGGCAGGGTATCTACATCTTTTTGAAAACTACTAAAGTTTTGATTGTATATGTGTATACACTGCACTGAGGGAAGTGCATAAATAATGGGGAGGGGAATGTAATACCCCTAGGTTGAACACCAATTGTACATATAAATGTAAATGAACATGTAGGATGGTGAGCAAGGATATTTTGGGACAGGGTGCCTGTGCGGTTATTAGGATTGAGAGCCTAGATGTTAAAGTCGAGTGAGCCTATTTTTGTAATATGTAAACACTCATATTATTAATAAAGTACATCATTGTTGCAGACCGACCCATAAATGAGTATGGGGGGACAAACTCCACTAGAAATGGAAAGGGGGTCTAAAAGTCTAGGAAGCGGCTAAGCTAGGGGGCTTAATCCTAATAGAATATTATATTAACATTCCTTAAATCTAAAGTAATGGATATGAATATATACTAAGTTTTAAAGTAGGGAAAAGGGATTCCTTTGGGTGCCAAGTGTCTTAAAAGACACATGAATATATATATATATATTGGGACATAGTGCAAATGGGGAGATTACAGATTATTCCTTCATGGAGGAAGCTATGAATCATACCTTATGGTACTAGACTAAAGGAGGAACTTGTACTTGTATTGGTTAACTTGGCATATGGATTGAATAAGTGGGTTGTCACGCCTATCAGATTGAAGAAGCAGGTTATCAGGCTCGTGGAATGAAAGAAGCAGGTTGTCAGGCCCATGAACATTCTATCCAGGTGAGAGAATTATTACGAATTGATTTAGCAAGGTGCCAAACTATATATATAGGGCTCTAAGACTTCCTTTATGACCTATTGTTGAAGCCTCAGAAGGGAAGTGGGGTAGTCGAAGGACTATTGAGCAGAAAATGGGCATACTTCCTGGGGTGGGGTAGGCATGTGGGGAACTAGAGACTATAGGATGTTAGTTTGAGTTGGAACATGTGTATGAGTTTGTATGTTGTTAAAGAGACCTTATCCTAGGTTAGAAACCCCTTACCCTGGTGGAATTTATCCCCAACTCGGGGGTGACCCACTGTTGATAGTTATGAGCAATGTGGTTTAAGGTGTTACACGTCAAAATTGTTTAGATGGATAAGTGTCACATTGTCCCTATCAATCGTCGTAAGTGTCGCATCTTCCCTGCAACTTTCGCAAGTGTCGCAAGTTGATCACTAGTGTCGCAAAT
Source organism: Picea mariana (assembly GCA_032191745.1). NCBI lineage: Eukaryota > Viridiplantae > Streptophyta > Pinopsida > Pinales > Pinaceae > Picea > Picea mariana. The sequence goes on along the minus strand of JASDQU011378739.1, from coordinate 7,499 downwards.
GATGTTCGGACATGACGTCATGATAACGACACTGAGGAGTCACTTATGACATATCACATGACTGATTTGAAGGAGGAGAAATGGTTTACTGGGATCAAATGAATATTGACACCTGAAAGGAGCCCTGAAACTGAGGTTTGGAGAGGGAACACTCCCCTAATTCAGCTACAGAAGCGCTGGCGCTCCCCTATAATGTCTTAGGGAGCATTATAACGCTCCCTAGACCCTTTTGGAGGAGCGATGCTCACCTTAAGAGCGCTGGCACTTCCCTAAGGCCTGCCAAGGAGCACTACAACGCTCTGAGACCCCTTCTGAAGGAGCGCTCCCTAATCTGGGTCAGTTGTTAGCCCGTTGAGAAGAATAAGGGGAGGAACATTCAAGATTAGGAGGCAGTTGTGCTCGAATTCTTGTTTGCATCAACAGATCCCTGATCTATGGAGAAGGTTCCCAACTGGTTCTAAACATAACTCAAGAGGTTAGGCTCTTCCCAACCTATATAAACAGGCTCTATGATGGTGGAAAGGGGGAAGAATTGAATATGTGAAACTTATGATCTTGGAGGAAACTCACAGTCATCCAAAGGAGAGTGATCAGTGAAGCTGCTGTCATCCAGGTCTTGGATCTTTCAGGCAAGGGTTAGACGAAGAGGACTCAACGAAGCTGTCGCATTCACATCTATGATTGTAAGTACTACTGTCGTTATTCTCATTAATATGACACACTTGGCCTGTTTCTTTCTAGTTTGTGTCTGATGTTACATGAACTTATCATTTAATGATAGATCTATTTTCAAGCTAATATCAATAGAGTATGAAGTGGTCGTATCTTTCTTTGTTCGCAGGACTCAACGAGGAGCAAAGGATTGGAGCGCAACTCGGAGCGTGCAGGGACAAACGTCGATAACAGGTACTTCTATCATCCTTCCTTCTCATGTGTTAGTTTAGATAGATTTGAAAGAAAATCAGTGTCCACGTTAAGCACTTTTCTGTCTAGGGTTAAGGTCAAGCCTTAGAGGTGATCTACTTGTCCGCAGGCAGATTTTCCTACAACATAAGGCTGGGAGGAACGTGGAAGGTATGCATGTAGTTGGTGTTTATTTCATGAGATAAGTGTCATTCTTATGCTTATTTCAATTACTGTGTGTGTGCAATTATGAGTTTCTGTAATGGAATCTATGTTATTAAATTATATATATGAATTGTTATTTTTTCATGCATGTTGTTATTATTCCACTTAAATTTCTTCATATGAAGAATTATTATTTAATTTAATGGTATCAAAATTCGTAATTCCGCATGGCGTGGAACCACTCAAGATGGGAACATTAAAAGAGAAGTTTTGTCAAGTCCTTGATAATGGGGATGTTACAAAGTGATATCATAAATCAAAAAATTTTAAGTGGCATAACCCAGTCGATGGTTGGTTATGTTACAGGGATATTTATCAAATAGCTTGGATAGAAGATACTCTTAAATTCCCCAAAGTGTTGACCCTAAAAATGTGATCCTTTCATTTATTTATAGTTTATTCTTCTTGAGAGAAGACTTATTTCTTGGACCAATACTACTTTTGAAAATTGATAATGTCTTGTCAAAATATTGATACAAAATATGGTTTCATAGTTTTTCCCATCTTTCCAATTTATTTTACCAAATTTTACTGGGAAGAAACCAATTTCTACCACCATATGATCCTTGTTGATAATTTTGTTGGGTGTGTTGTCCTTTTCCAATTGAGACTTTGCTTGAATCCTTTTGAATGGATCAATTGATTCCCATCATTTCATAATGCACCTTTTCCCTCGACTGCTAAGATGATGCGCTAAACATTTCCTTCCAGTTGACAATGCCTAATGACATAGGGAATAATGGACCAATACATCACATCCTCTGCTTCAATATTCTCTAGTATGTTGATGGGATTGGTTAATTCACTTTAAGGTAGATTCCTGAATGCCCCTTTTCCATCAAGACCATGCTAATGATGCCAGATAAGAATATTCCTTTGATAGTGAAACAAAGAACACATTGACCCAACATTTTCAACCAAGATGGTTCATAATCCACTCTTGAGTGGAGGGAAAATGAAAGTGGGTCATCGTATGAGACACCTAACATTTGAGTAACTCACCTTTACAACCAAAATTACTCATAGATTGGTGGTGCATGATATTCGTGGTTTTCTCTTATAAGATTTTGACGCGTGTTTCTACAGACAACTAATGAGAGGAAATAATTTGGTATGCGTGGTATGATCTATAAAGATTCTGAAATCGTGTGAATGCACATGTATAGGTGATGATTATTAGCCCTTGTCAAGTGCATGCATTGGAATGATGGTAAGTGAACGGCTGGGGACATGAGGCTTGATGTCTTTTTATGCATCATATCTCTCCTAACTGATTTGGTATACTGTCAGTGAATCTCCCCTCTCCCCTGAGACATTTTTCCTAATTCCCCTGTTTAAAACATGTGTCCCTTTCCCCATGGTTGTGAGCCTTTTGAATTTTAGGGAAAACATGTGAAATTGTAATGATGTCACATTGGCATTAGAATGGATCTGTGGACACATGGTAGATTATAATTCATCCACACATGTTTTGAAGTGTCCTCAAGGACTCAACACTAATGTGGTGAGGCTCAATCATGGTAGCCAAAATAATGGCGGGCCTTCAAATTACAGGTTGTGATCTCTGTCATGATTTGAAAGTATGTTTCAGTAACTCCTTAGGTTCTTTTTAGATTCCAAGGTGTCTATGTGGACTATTATACTGGTTCCAGGTGGCATTGAGCGAATGGTTGAATACATGATGATTTGGAAGATGTGAAACTTGGAAATACTGGAATACCACTATCACGACCCTAGGGCATTGGTTTTACTTTCTTGTATCTTACCATGTGACACCATTAAATCTTCTCCATATAGCTCCCTAAACTCATTTCCATGCCCCAATGTTGCGTTAACTCTCAAACACCTTGCTAATGCGACATGCATCCTCAACCATTGATCAAGCTCACTTGTAGTCATATCATGATTGGGCTTGCACCTTCATCCATGCTTTCTCTTTAATTCCTAGTTAGATGATATGGTTCCATTTGGGTGAGGGATTAATCTTATTTTGGACACAATAAGCAACTTTATTCTCCTGATAAGCACCTACGTATTTAAAATTTAGCTTCGGGCCCTTAGGGACATATTTTTATTTGTAACAATTCATGGTCTTTAAATCACATTACTTTCCTCTCTGATCCATGAAATATGTAAGATCCCTTTTATCCTGATGATCTTGATTCCCGCCCCCCCCCCTATTCTTGATTAGTGTGCACATTAATGACTGGATCAAATCTAGTACTAAAATTGACTCCAATGAGGACATCATACCCCAATGTTCTATTGAGAACTGTAAACCAAGTGCCTTCTCATGTTGGGTTATGGAGTTTTCATTAAAACAAACTATTCTCTTTGGACCTGAAAAACTGATCCGAGAGGTGAAACAAAAACGCTCAACAATTTAAAGCTAAAACCCTAAATTCTTGCTTGTGTAAAATATGGAGAATGAAGTAAAACTAAAAAATACATAACAAGAATGGAAAAATATTTATTTATGTACATGGTAAGATAATTCTTAGCATTCGACACTACAGGAAATGTTTGAGGAACTTCCCATTTAAGAGAGCCCCAAACAATTATCCATCCAGTTGTGCCAACCCATATGTGTTGTTATATTATGCTACAACTATATGGAAAGGTCCAAACTAGAGTTTGTCAAATCTTCCATGATTTCCCTTTGCTTCTATTTTGGCATCCCACTTTACAACTAGATCTCATGTCATAAAGTTTCTCTCCTTGGACCTATTGTCAAAGATTTCTTTCATTCTTTCTTGGTGAGCTTGAGACGTTAGTTGTACTTGATATCTTACCTCCTATACTTCAATTAGTGGGTTGATTCTTATTTTCATATCATATGGATTTGCCTCTTCATCTTGAAGTAATTTCATCATAGGAATACTGAGCTATATGGGAAAAATAGCTTTCATCCCATGTACCATTTGAAATGGAGAAGTACCAAGGGACCTTTTGATGCTTACTCTATATGAACAGACTGCATATTTTAGGTGTGTATACCAAGCTATCGGTTTTTGGGACAATATCTTCTTGATGATATTAATGAGGTTCTTATTGGATGACTCAACCAAGTTATTTATATGTGGATAATAAATTGTGGAATGTCCCATCTCTATGTTGTACTTTTGACAAAATTTCATCATCTTGGTAGATTAAATGCTTGGGCCTTATTAGTTATTATCTTCCCGGGGGATCGAAACCTCGATTAAATTGTATCCTCAAGGAACTTGATGATGACTGAATTTAATCCTCCACCCACTTGGTGAAATATTCTGTGACTGTTGTTGGGCTCTAAAGATGTCTTAAAATATAACCTTTATGCATCATCCAAAGGTAGGCGCTGGCACAAGCGTTTTACTTTTCACCAACTTACCTTCCATTTTCAATACCTGTCCTCGAGAGATGCGACCCCTGCAAAGGGAAAACAATCGTAAAAAAAGGAACAAAAATCATTCCGTTCAAATGAACAACAAAAGGAACAACACTTGTAACAAAAGGAACAACAATTGTTCCATTCAAATGAAAAACAAACGGAACAACAATCGTGACAAGGGAACAACATTCATTATATTGGGCCAAAATAATGTTGTATTAATTGAGTTGTAGTACTTGCCCAACTATCTAATTTGTCAACCTGGGGTTCATAAACTGTCGAAGCACACACAAATTATATGCAAGATTGAAGCGAGACTAATCTAATCTAATGTTTAAGCTACAATTGAAATTGAATCATTAATCTAACACATGACTGAAATAAAATCATTAATCTAACACGCGACTAAATTATAATCATTAATCTAACACACGACTGAAATAGAATCATTAATCTAACACATGACTGAATTGAATTAATCTAGTTGTGTAAATGAAATTAATCTAGGAATGGGAAATTGTGTGAAGGAAATTAATATAGAAATGGAGACTACATGAAGGAAACATAGATACAACAAGTGAAGAGTTGAATGGCATAACAACACATGAGAGCTCTCACCAATGAAGCAATCTTATATTATGATAATCAAATCAATATTCATAACAGAATAATGAAAGCATGAAAACCAAAACCATGAATCAAATCTAAGGATCCCTTTCTCTTTCAAATCCTAATGGCTACCATTAATGACTACTCTAATTCTCTACTTACAACTGAAATCTCATGAAGAGAGAGCACTCTCTTTTATACATGAGAGACTTGAAGATAAGATAATCATCTCATTATTATAGATCCACTTTTCTCTCAACCTATTTCCCATTATTACAAAATATAATCCCTTCAAATCCTCACACATATCTCTCATATATCTTGGATTAATCCTTCTCGTATTCATACACATTACAAAGCTCACACATATTTGAGATATATATGAAAACATGTTGATTTTCTAACATTCAATCACAAATTCCTTTTAAATACTACAATGAATAAAGTGGAGAACAATAAGGTGAAACCCAAGTATATTTATGGAACTGATATCATGAAAGATTAATGGGGCGATGAAATGTGGAGATTGATGAAGGGAAAGGTGGATGAAAATATGACATTTTTGAGCCCCAACATACCCCCCGACTTAACTTGTTGCATGTCCTCATGCAACCATGCATGGATCTTCTCAAGAAATTTTGGCATTTGAATGTTGGCTTTGAGTGATGATAATGAATGTTTTCCAGGATGGGGTTTACATGAGTAACAACTGTCATTTTTTTTTATGGTTGTTTCTTGTGTGACAACCATGAATATAAAGAATGTTGGTTCTTGTGTTTACAACATTCATTTCGTTATTTGTTCTCTTGATGTTATGATAATAATTTGCCCATATTCTTACTGAAAAATATATGCTATCAATGTGCATAAGGAAACATCATTGAGTATAAGAAAGCCCCCTTTTTTTTATATGTCTGAATCATGCCAATATGCATAACAATGCTTATGAAGCAAAGTGTAACAGAGTATTGTTGGAAAAGAAATGTTGGAAAAGAAATGTTCATAAACGGTAAATGAGACGAAAAATGGAATGATGGTAGTGGAAAAGTGGAGTGATGATGGTGAATAAAGTCCCCTAACCCCCAATTTTAACTTGTTGCATGTCCTCATGCAATGTGGCATAAGTCATATAAGTGAAAAGGAAATGGAACTGGGTGAGGGAATTTTCCAAATTATTCATTGCTAGTAGTTGAGGAATTACATGATTAAAGTTTAGAAAATAACATATCTCCACTTACCCAAAATGTTTATGAACTATTCAAGAGGAATATGGCTGATGCCGTTGGTGGAGCATGGAAGATGTCACTGCTGCTTGATCATGTGAAAAGTAATTGTTGCTGTAGCTGCGACTGTTGTCTGCTGGATCAGAGAATGTGAAGTAGAGGAATCTAAACTATTGTTGAATGAATCATGGAAAAGAGAAGGTATGCAAATGGATACGTGATACTCTCATATGGCTGAAGTCATGCTGCTGTAACTATTGATAGAGTCATGAAAAGTGTATAGTATTCACCTGTTGCTAAACCTGATGGTACAATTCCAATCATGAGAATGAATGTGTCGATGGCGAGCATGAAAATAAGTCATTGGATTATCGACCAATGATGAATGTCATTAACCAATGTGAGGCAACTCATCATTGATGTCAGTGAGTTCCAAGGTACTCAAGTACATATTGCAAAGTGCGAATGAATGAGCTGATTTCGAGCTACTTGCAAGATCTAATGATCAAGGGAAATTGATGTATTCCCATGATTGTCAGTGAGAGAACTTGTCATTAAGATATGCAAGCCTCCAGGTACTCAAAATGGACTCTAGTCTATGTCCCAAATAAGGTGTTGAGTTCGATGGGGCAAGACTTGTTGAAAGGTGGGCCTTAAGGAATCCCACATCAGTCAACGTGAGTTCTGATAAAAAGAGTGGTAGGACTATAAATGAAAAGATATCAGTAGTAACAATGTTTATGGCAAGACAATGTAGTCATGGAAAAGGGAGCGAGATTGTTTTATTGACAAAGAAAACTGAACTGAAAAAGCTAAAGAGATGTATGTGACTCCGAAAGATAGGCGTGTGAAAAGTCATGAAGGATAATTCAATGGAAGATGGGATTCAACACAGGGATGACCAATCTTCTTTGAAGGAGAAATGTAGGGAGACATTCATGATGCAAATGGGTTTATGAAAAGGTTTATGTGTAACTGCAAATGCCATGATGTTTATGATGAGTAACAACTCCTTCAAGCAATCAATAAGGCATGTATTTTTCAAAAGTTTTTGTGATTTTTGAAAATCACTTTAGCAGTAAGATGTGATTGATCACGCTCCTGAAAAACTTAGTACAAATCTTGCATGAAAACTTGTGAGATGTTCAAAAATATAACATGCAGAAAGA
>JASDQU011378734.1:9514-23971 GCA_032191745.1 Picea mariana | reverse complement strand
TTTATCCTACTTCCTTTTCTATATCCTTGATGGTTCTTTTACACGACTGTTAAAATCCTACTTCGATTCCCTTGGAGGAACAATCAACCTGCAATCTTTTGTTATGTTTCCAAAATTGTTGCATTTGTAGCATTCCACTTCATTATTTAATGAGTCAAAACTACTATGGTTTTTGTTATAAGATTCATGAGGTTTTCTAAGATAATTATTCCTAGAGTAGCCTCCATAGTTTCTTATGTTCTTAGCATAGACTTTACAATTTATAGCCTTGTGCCCAAAATTATTACAGGAATAACATAATCTGAGAAAGATAGTTTGATACATGACTGTGGGAGATATTCTAGGTGGTGTAGCCCTTTTCTAATCTTCTTCTTGTGTCCTCTCCATTGTTGGTTGTTGATTTCACGTTCCTATGATTTGATGATCTTCTTCTTGAGTGATCTCCATTTCCTAAATGTTCTCCTTTGAAGGCTTGCATTCTTCCTTTTTGATGGGACCTCTGATGACTTCTGCATATCTCTTGAGTTTTGCTTCTTCTTTTTCTGTCGTTGTGGAACTTGAACCCTTCTTAGTATGAGTTTGTTTGTATCCTAGTTCAGACTTGTCATATCATGACCTTTGACTGTTGATGATTTCATCCAATATTTTGGTGTTGTTACCAAATTTTTGTCAAACGTCCTTCTTCTGAAGTTCATTTCTTAGTGATACTATTTCACCTTCCAAAGACTCTTTTATTTTCTACTTTTCTTCCAACTTATTTTTTAGTGTTTCTTCAATCACTTTGGCTTGTTCCAGCTGAACCTTTTGATTTATTATAATCTGTTGGATTTCTTCAGAATTTTTATTCAGCTTTTGAGAAATCTCTTTTAGCTCGATAAATTATTCCTTGAGGGACTTTTTTTTCCTCCTTTCCCTTTTTAGATCACTTAAAGTAGTGATTAATTCTACCTCAATATCCAACTCGCCTTCTTCATAATCTTCTTCGTCATTTTCAAGGGTTCCTTTCTGAGTTTCCATTTCCATAAAGCATACTCTTTCCGAGTCACTGTCACTATTATTATCCTCATCAGATGAGGAACTATCTTCTCTTGAGTAGAGGATTTTCTTGAAAACTTTTCTTTTAGTTCATTTCTTGTTTCCCTTTTGATATTTCTTTTCTTTCTTGGGAACTTCTTCTTCATCACTATCTGAATTCTTAGCATAAGGAAATTTAGAAGCAAAATGACCAATTTTACCACAACTAAATCAGTTTAAGGGAATCTTACCTTTGTACTTTCTAGTTCCTTTCTTCAACCTCCTTACGAAGTTGGTTATTTCTTCATCTTCATTTGAATCATCGCTACAACTGAAGCTTGAATTTGACTTTTTCTTATTCTTTCTTGTCTTTTTGGATGCTTTGAAAGATTCTTCCTTATTGGATGAATTATCCTATTCTGTTCTCATTTCATACGCTGCAAGTATTCCATGTAGCTCATCCATGCTCAGCATAGCAATATCCACTCTTTCTTCTAGGGATGAAATATTAGGATCAAATCTCATTGGAAGAGACCTTAGTACTTTTTGAACAATTATCGATCCTTTAATTTGTTCTCCTAATCCTTTAATAACGTTCACTATTTTATCAACTCACAGGAAATAAGCTGCAATATCTTCATCTTCCTTCATTTTCAGTTGTTCAAATTTACCTCTATAATTTTGAAACTTGGCCACTTTGACTTTGGCATCTCCTTCATAAACATTTTGAAGTTTGTCCCAAATATCCTTTGCAGAGTCGCAATGCATAACCTTGACATATACTGAACTAGCCAGGCCACTCAGAATAGCATTTGTATCCCTTGAATTATTTTCACAAAGTTTCTTTCCATCTTTATCTGTTGGGGGAGTGGCAGGTGCCTTGTTTTTGTCTACTACTGTTTTCCAACCATCAATTCCACATACTTGCAAAAGTGTTTTCATCCTTATGCTCTAGAAGGCATAATTCTAACCATCAAACACTGGAGTTCCATTCTTAGTGCACTCCACGATCTACCTTCCAGTGGCCCATTAGGGGAAATTTGGTTGAAAAATGGTCTTACCAACCCTAATACAAATTCCATGTCATCATGTATTAGCCAATCAAAACATTCTAAAAATAAAAAGAGGTGCATGTTTTATGTAATTTTTTATTATATAATTTGGAGATATGTGGAATTTTTTAATAATATAATTTGTTGACCCTAAGCATGATTGTTGCCCAGGCTGACCAAAATTGTCTTGGATATTGAGTGAAATGAATATACTAACCAATTTTCCAATATTTTTAATAAATAAGAGATAATATTATTGAGGTGCCTTTAATGCATTAACACACACTTGTGATAACCAACATTAATTAAATTTAATACATATACTAAATAATAATATATAATATACTATAAAAATATGTAACTAAATTTAATATATATAATAACAAATAATACATAACATATCAAATTATATATATATATATATATATATATATATTATTATACCTTATATATATAATATATAATATATTATATATTATTATTATATGGTTATTTCATGGGAAATTTTGATAAAAGTGAAATAATTATGAACAACTTCGATAAAAGTAAAATAGTAATATAAAATGTCTACATGGCATTATTTTATAATTTTATTGATTTATCCTTAGTAGACCCATTTTAAGTTGAAATTTCCTCTAATTTAGACTGTTTCCGAAGGAATTTGTCTGATACCAATTGTTGGGATATTGAGAGAGGGGGTGAATCAATACTATGCAATTATTACCATTTTAATCACAGCATGTAATTATTAAATTTATCACTTATGATTCCATTAAATATATTGTTGCATTCAAGATATCATAAACATTTAATCTCAGATGCACAATACACAAGAATTTTACGTGGAAACCCAAATGGGAGAAAACCACAAAACACTTTTTAATGTATAAGAAGATTACATCCACCGGAAACACCAACTTCCAAAATTTTCCAGCACCAACTGCCTAATTTATAGGCTCCAACCTGAAGGAAGATACAACTCCCCAAATTTTCCAACTTCAACTGGAAGGAGGCTCCAACCCCCTTTCCTTGCCCCTTCCTTCCTCCCTTAAATATAAATAAGAGAATCAACATGTCATGGTTACTGTCATCGATACTAATACATCATCATCATCAAAACCGATACAACCTGTTAGCACTAGGAATCACCCTCGGATTGCAGAGAAGATAAGCCCAGTACCCATCAGAGTATGTGTAAATGTAAATGAGTGTTTAAAAGGTCAAATGGACAAGACTCGGGATAATAAAATTTTAACTAAGAAATTTGGGCTAGCATGCATAAGCAATTGAGGTCTTGATCAACTTTGGTCAGTAAATCGGAGTAAAATTGAATATAAGGAAGACTTTGGTGAGGGAAGTGTAGAGGTTTTCTATTGACATCAGGTCTTCAAGCAACCTAAGGAGGAAAAACTCAAACACAAGATCTTCTTGAATTCAAAGTTTAAAAAACAATGAAGCACATCATAGTTGTATTATAATCAAACATTCGTCATAATACAACTATAAAAATCTCATGTGAATCATTCAATCATGAAAACTTCAGTATAAGAGGCAACAAGATGGAATAAGAGAAACTGACTTATATTAATAAAAAATTCTCAAGTCTAGTACATAACTAGAGAACCAGTCTTCTTAATCAAAATATTACAATAAGGGATCCCAACTCAACCATTCGAACCTTCTTAATCATTTGGAAAATGTATTTATAACAAAAAGGGAAGGCAACAACTAGAGGTGTGAGCTAGCCTTCCTCCCATAGGATTCTCCAAATCAGTTATTCAATCTAACACACGTGCTAACAACTATTTAACAAACTTCTATAAAAAAGGAAACACATTGGAAACCAATCCAACAAGATTTAAATGACATTGTATCCCTTGATGCGCATTCATTTCCATGCCAAGTGTCCTCCAGGGGTGTATGTTGTCACCATTCTTCCATCTATGATACCTGCTCTTCTCCACATCATCAGCCACCCACAAGAGAGATGAATTTAAACTCCTTGATTCTAGGTGTCAATTCGTAGTGCCATTCAGTAATGCGTTGGGTAGTGAGTTTTGTAGCACTCTTGCAAAATACCTATGCAAATTTCGTAGCATCGATCCAAAACAGGCCTGCAATTTCTGTATCACCTATCCTGTTCTGCAATTTCGTAGCATCCATCCTGAATTAGCCTCTGCAAAATTGGTAGCGCCACACCTCAAAAAACCTCTGCGAAATTGGTAGTGTCATTGCTTAAATGATCCTGCAGAATTGGTAGTGCCATTGTGATACAGTCCTACAGAATTTGTAGCGCCACCATTAAGTTCAACTTAGGAGATTTGGTATCTTTCTGCAGAGATGGTAGTTCTACTGTGTACTTCGGCTAGGATCTTTCGTAGCACTTTAGGTAGAATAATGGCAGGACATGTTATATAGACAATTCTACAACGCCATGGCGCTACAAAATGTATGTGCTCTTTCTGTATGATAATATTAATCTTTTGGAAAGAAAAAAAACTTGAGCTGATAGGTTAGGATCATGTAGATGCCTGTATAGGTGGAAAAAAATAATACATCCTTGATCACTTACTCTTGCAAAAAGACACGACTCTAAAAAATGAAGCTTATATCCCCCAACTATTTCATCAACCTAGCACTCCTTGTTGAAGGAGAGCTACCTTCTATCACAACATCATGTTTTTCTTTTGCAGGGGTGGTCTTCTTGACTGTAGGTGTGATCCTCTTCTCTACTGGTTTATCTCTTTCAATGGCAACTTCTACCTTTAGTTTTCTATTTTGAGACTGAAAGCCTATGTTTTTCCTATAGAAGTTCTTAAGTTGCTTATGGAGAGGCAGGGCTCTTCTTGTTGCAAATCTTACCAATTCAAGGGTTTTGTTGTACATATCCATAAGCTCATTCATATTAATTCTTTCAAAGAAACCTTCTTCTTTCAAACGAGCAACCTCTTTCCTTGCCTCCTTGAGCTGTCTAATCAATCTTTTAAAGATGTGATTGTTAGGTCGAGTGTTGATGTTGATAACCTCAACAACCTTCTTCATGGCTTCACCTTCATATTTCTGCTACATAGGGGCTATGTCTATCACATCAATAGACTTGTCAATGCCTTTGCCCTTATATTTCTTTTTCTTTAGAATTGAAACCTTGGGTAGGACTTATGCTTCAACAACCTCCTCGAGATTTGATGATCTAGTAAAAGGCTTCCTGACTTTTCTGCTAGCTGCTGGAGAAGGCAAAGAGAAATGCATTTTTCTTCCCTTCTTAGTTGTGGCTTTAGTGGATGAAGGGACCTCTTCCAATTCTGGTGTAGAAGGAGGTGAAAAGTCTCTTTATCGAGAATGATAAGCCTCCCTCTCTATTTATTCATTTTTCATGATGACCTCTTGGTCTTGAGTAGGGGATTTGCTATTTCTTTTCATGTTTGTTTCTGCTGGAGTAGTACTAGTAGATGGCAAAGGACTCTGCATCTTTGACTAAGGAGTTAAATCTATGTCCAACTTCACGTGAGCAGAAACAATGAATTGTTCCCAAGGAATGTTCCTCTTCTTCAATTCTTCCATCACCAACATCCTGATCAATCCATAGTGAAAGACACTAGTGTCCACAACCTTGGACTTGTCTTGGACTCTATCAAACATTTTCCCCATGCTCCTCAACAAGTAGAAAGGGATATTCATTTCATATTTACCAGTAAAATGAAGCAAAATCCTTATATGGTACTGATATAACATATTAAATCTTCCCTCACATGTAAAGTATCTCTGGATGATCTTCAACATCTTGTCAAAATCTTCAACTAGATGAATTCTAGGCACTCCCTTGGACAAGTTGTCTGTCTGATAATCCGGTTTGAGGAAGTCCTTGGAGAAGGAAACATTTAAGATCACGTATTTAAACCACCTCTCACCAGTGTTAGGAATCCATGTGGTTGTTGCAATGGAGGCTTCAGACACCTCAAACTAAAGGTCTCCTACCTTAGTATTAAGGCCAAAAAAATGTACGGAAAATTTCCTTGCCACTTCAGGATGTCCCCTCTGCATGTTTTTGAAAAACGAGAGGCAACCCACCCTTTGAAAAAATTCCCTAATCATTGGCTCTGCATCAAATAGGTGCATGTTTGAGGGTTCAGTTCTGACCACAGTTTCTCCCTTGTGAGATTTCTTCTTCTGAGGTGTCTCCATGGGTAAAGAAAAGGGATCAAAGGTTATGGTATAGTGAAGGATAAGGGAGAAAACAGAGGCAGAATTCAATGAGAAAATGACAGTGAATAATGGTTTCTCTCTTATAAGATTCTCCTCTAACTAACCTTGTTTTGAAGGAACACTGTTTTGATGGATTTTGAAAGGTAGGAAGTGCAATTTCCCCTCCCCTTACAGTCTATAGATCTCAAGCTGAAGAGTGATGATATAGTGAAAGTGAAGAATGTTGCAGGGGTCTTTAAATACCAACAAGTAACACTCCAATACAAACAAAATACAGCATAGGGAAAATAAGGGAAATGTAGCGAGGTTTCAACAACATTTTTCAGTAGCACAGTGCACACACAAGGAACGAGTGTTTGCACGAGCACTCAAAACTCAAGAGCATAATGAATGGGCATCTTTGGTAGATGAAAACCAGGTGGCAATGGCTGCAAGTTTGTGAGAGGGAAATTATGGATCTGGAGGGATGAAGGAGGGAGTGATTTGCAACATCGATCGCTACCAAAACTCATGCAATAGGTATCCCAAGAATTTTCTATGAAATGGAGGGAGTTCACGGAATACCTGGAGGAGTAATTGAAAATTTGAGGTTCTGCAACCGGTTAGGATACCACCACGACCACCTTAACTTCCAGATCAGCCTTAGTAGTTGATCCCGTAGCGCTGCCTGCAACTGGTCTGAACTAGTGGTTTCAGCAGCACCAAGTTTGAGAAAATTAAAATCTTTGAAACCGTTAGCAAACTCTTTAAAACCAAATCTTAGAATCCATCTTTTAACGAACCATGGTGCTTAAAACAATGTAGATCATGACCTCAGTGAATAATGACGAATCATGACAAGGAAAAAAGGACAAGGAGTGCACTACAGAAATTCCTAATGAGTTGGCAACGCCCTTTTTCAAAAAATTGATTTGACCCACCTTTAATCGGACATAGGGACAACATGGAAAGGATAAAAGGTATGATCGAAAAGAGTGACATGTCAAGTCATGAATTTCATGGGATAGGTTATGCTTGGTGTCAAGCCATGAGATGAGTCAAAACCATAAGACATAAAATGAACGTAGGCTTAAAATCTATATGAGGGCCAAAAATGAACCAAAACTCAAGTCTTTATTTGTTCAAGCTAACCTAATCAAATCACACAAAGAAAAATAAACCAAATTTGAAGTCTAAAGGCTAAAAATTTAAACCTAAGGGACAAAAGACCCAAGACAACTTAGTGTGATAACATTGGCTCCATAGGGGATGACATGCTCCCTATGAGCTACCAAGAACAAACAATTTCAGTGTCTTATCCTAGGGATATGGGGTCACTTATTCAATAAAAAATAAAACAAAAAATGATATTTACAATGACATGGAAAGCCACTCATGGCTTAAGAAAAATACTTTTTCAGAAAGTGCCCATTGACAGGGCCACCAAAAACTTTGGAATCCTCCAAATTCTGCAACTTATAAGTGTTATTTGAAAATACTTCAGAAATTTTGAAGGGACCAATCCACAAGGCCTTAAATTTACCTTGCTTGCCTTTGTCTTGCTTGGGTGCATCCCACTTGAGAACTAGATCTCCCAGCTGGAAATCTTCTTTGCTTACCTTCTTGTCAAAGGCTTGCTTGATCTTGTGTTGATGGTCTTGTGCTTTGTCTAGTAGTTGCTCCCTAGTATGTTGCATTATTACCAGCTGTTGTATTCTTCTGATCATATCATTAGGTTCTCCTTGGTAGTTGTTGTCCCTTGACCAAGTTTTGGAGATCCTTGGTCATGTTTGACCTCTTTTGGGACTTCGATAGGATGGTCAAAGGTGGAGCGCAAGTTGAAGCAGATATCTCAGGATCTCGACCCCTTTTTAGGGAAATTTTGGGATTAGGGTTTATGTAATGGGTATGGGATGTCGACCCATGGGTTTACTCATGTTTGGGCCCATTTTGTAATGTATAAATAGATATCTAGGCGATGTAGGAAGAGGCCAATGTGCTAAGTACAAATAGTTGTGGATGCTTTGTGCATACTATGTGTTAAGAACTTGCAGAGATAAGTGCAAGTGATTGTAAGATGCTTGTGTATAGATAGTAAGAAGGCTTTGTGATTAAATCTAGCTCGGGGAAGGATGATTTGGCGAGGTGTGCGCAGATCTCCTGTCCTCTGTGGAGTAGGGTTTTGATGCTCTGTGCTTGTAGAAGATTGAGAGAAGATAATAAACAAGAGAAGAGTTGGTGGACATAGCCCCGCACTGGGGTGAACCACGTATATCCTGTGTTATGGTTGCTTTGTGCATTTTGGTTATTGTCTTGTGTATATAATTTAAGCTTAAGTGAAGTAATGAATGTTTAGATGAATCTAGTATAATATCTTAGTGCTTAAATGATGTGAATAAATGCTAGATTTGATCTTTTTCCATGTGCTAAGTGCTTTGATGTGTTAGATCTGGTAGAACACTGCGTTGTTCTATAATTAGGGTTTGGATCTGCAATGTGAATAAGGGTTAATTACTGATAAATGTTAACTTCTAAGTGCTTTGTTAAGTGGTATAATCACAGATATGTGTCCCATCTAGGTTGCAAACATTTGAGTTCTGCAACCACCCCTGCCTCTACCTCAGGTGAGACTTCATCTGCTTCACATGTGTTGCCGAAAGGGCCTATAGTTAGGGTTTTGTTGGTGCGTTGTTGAAGCATTGAACCGTGGGTCTACCCCTGTGCCAATAAATTGTTTAGTTGTCGAGACCTTAAACTGTGATTGTTGGGAACTGAAGAAAAGAAAGCTCTATGCGTAGATCTGTGCTTTAGTGTGCAGTATTGACTTGTGAAGCTCTGTGTTTAGAAGAGAAGTCTTATCTAAGTAAAAGAGGTAATATATTGAAGCTTTGTGCTCTGAGAAAGGTAAGATAAGTGAAATTTTTTATTTTGAAAGAATGAATCTAGGTATGTTTGATAAATTTTGTCCTAGTATGAAAACTAGGGCATAGTTAGAAGAAAGAAGATTTGATACGAATAGATCTGATAGAAGCAATGAAAGATATGTTATTCCTATGCATAGAAAGAATGTTTGGACTAACAAATGGATGCAGGATCCTAGAAAGAATTTTTTGCAGGTTAGTTACTTTAATCCCAGTGCGCAGTATAGGAAAGGTTGGGGATCATTTAAGAGAAAGAGAGGATTAACCCTTTGTTACAGTTGCAGAAGACCAGGACATCTTGCTAAGGAATGCCCTGATAGAAGGCCTAGTTGTCTTTGTTGTAAATCTATGGACCATGAAGTTTTGGATTGTCCTAGAATGATTGCTAAAGTTGAAAAGATGAATATGAAACAAGAAAACTATGAGATAGGCCAAGAAACTAACGATATGATAAAACCCCAGTAAGAATCAGAGATTGTATTACTACAGATGAAAGAAACATTGAATGACCAAATAAATATCAACTTATCAGAGATCTTAAAAGAGAAAGAGTACATAGAAACAAGAATAGGAGACTTCGACATAGACTATGTCCCAGATGAGGAAACACAGGTGAATATCATGACAGAAAGAACTTGGGAATTTTTGGTAAGGCCTGCTATGGTTCATTCATTAGGAGGAATAGGAGTATTTAGAGGAAATTTGATAACCCTATGTGGAAGACTTACCCAAGTATCTATGAGTGCTCATGCCACTTCGACAGAAGAATAATTTGAGATCGTTAAGTTTGTTGAGAACAACGCCCCATTTGTTATCTTTCTAGGAAAAACCTGGATTAAGAAAGATTAGAAACAAAGGAAACAAGAAGAGGAGGATCTAGAACAGAAAAAGAAAGAACTAAGAGATTTCATGGCTAGGAGAATAGGGCACTTACTAGAAGAACAAGAGAACCAATCAAAGCTACTAAAGACCAAAGATATGGATGTCAAAGTTGAAAGGACACATGAAGACTGGAGACACATGTCTGTACAAGAGAGTAGAGCACCTACCCAGAAAGAGAAGAACTATTACCCTTGAACCCTATGAAAGACCCTCCACAGTGCGAAGTTATCATGCCAAGAGGAGATAAGAACGATAATGGAAATATGAAACCAGTGATTCAGATCACAGGAAAGAAGGCCAGAAAGCTCAGTAAGAAGAGGGAAAAGTTAGAAAAATTGCAAGAAGTTTCAAAGAATACTTCGCAAAAGAAAGGTTTCCAGAACTCAAACTTCGTCGGAATATCAGTACAACACAGATTGACACTTCACCATGATGAATCAATATGACCGTTGGAGGCAATATGACCATTCAATTGACACTCTCGAATGGTTAGGGAAGCAGTTATGGCCCGAAAGTTCGCCATTGGACCTTTGGAACTGTGCCATAACGGATGGAATTGCATTGAATAAGGCTTTGCGACCCGTTGAAAGAAACTATTACAACAATATTTATTTATCCCATCGAGCGTTGCACGAGAACACTTTTTCAAATTGTGATTATCCAATCTCGCAGACAACTAGTTGATTTCACGCAGTGATCATTGAGACCTCGCCATCCATTCTGTTACATTGAGTATTGTTCATTGACCTGAGATATTAGATCTCGAGTGTGCATGTCGGATGCAATTAACGTAGCAAAAAAAGCCATCGAAGAGATTCTCATAGACCTCATGGCCGAGAAGGTGATGTTCGCAGGAATCCAAGCCTCATCGATGCAAGGAGTGCAAGCCTCCCTGTCGACTGCTCCTGGATCTGGACCATGATCTATGAACAGAGCTATGATCGAGAAAAGAACCAAGCATCATGATGAATTGGCGAATGCGAAGCTAATTCCATCCATCCTAACCGACTACATCCCACCCCTGGCCAATGTGGTGAGTTGTGATAGTGTCCCGAGGGACTTCGACTACACAGTCATCACTATGTACCTCCCGAAGGGAATACAAGCAGTCAAACCGCAGTTGGAGAGGATTCCAACCTTGAAGATCAATGACTATAACCTAGGAGACCGCAAGAGCTATGGCATGCTCGCACCTCACAAATATTTAACCAAGACCAAGGGGAAGAAGTTGAAGATCATCCCCCAGCCATGAACTATGGACATCGCAAGGTCCATTGTCTTGAACGTGATGAAGATACCACATTTTGGAAGGCACCAGGAGGTTAACGCATGCGTTAAGCTCCTGTTGTCTTGCTTCCATGGCAAGTATCTATGGTTAGACAGATGCTTCACCGTCGATCCAACGTTGATCCATAGGATCCTTGGATTGAGCATGCAGGGACTAGACCCGCAAGACTTTTATCCAGGGAAGGCTACAAACTGCACCCTAGCACAGAAGATCAAAGACACCTACGACGATGTAGAGAAAGGGCACAGTGTGTCTTGTTTTCTAGTTGATTTATGGTAAGCTAGTCCAAAAGAACAGACCCACACAGGTCACAGGGTTTGTCATTGACCTCGCAGGAAAATGCATGGAAGGATTACAAATGAATTGGGCCAGTTACCTAGTCAATCAGTTAGAATTGGATTGTCGTGAAGCTTAGGATCAAGGTTATGAGTTCTATTTTAGCTAGCTGTTGATCCTCATCGCATTCACTGCTTGGGAGATGCCAAAAGGTGCGACCTTCTCTAACATTGAGCCGTTCGAGCCACTAGCTGCGAAGTTCACCACGCTCTAGTATTCGAGCAACATGGGGAAACAATGGCAGTCGAACACAGTATTCCATACCTACTACCTGCAGCCAAAGAGAGATATTGAGTCTTTCCCTCATATGATGTCGAATACCCTGGACAGGTTCAGGACCCTTATGAAGTTCTGTGCAGATAGGAATTTTATTTATATTACTGTGCGCATAGATGAAATTAAAGAAGAGCTTCAATCCTACTACAAGCTCATAGAGGAGGACCTGGAAGAAATCACTAAGGAATGGACCGCAGAGTTCCTTATACCAATCGACCAGGAAACACTGTTCGATCCAAACCTCATTGGAAGTTCGGTGGTTACTCGCGAAGAGTATGATGCACCCAACAGTAGCGGGAAGAAAAAGAAGGAAGATGTACAAGAAATACACAGCACATCATAAGAGACTGCATCAGATTCACCTAGTGAAGGAGGAGACGATGAAGTGGAAAGAGAAGATCAAGAAGGGGAAGAAGACAAGACGAAGCAAGGCAAAGTAACACCGCCTAGGAATTCCCTTGAATAGGCAGAGACATCCAAGAAAAGAAAGGTTTCCCCAACAAAACCTACATCGCGGAAGAAGTCCAAAGTGAGTAAGCTGAAGCTGTAGACTGTAATCACGGTTGATGACTTCGACTTCATTATCGCAGCTGTATCAGATGCCTTGGAAGATATTTTGTAGAGAACTAAAGCCAAACAAGAAACAATGTATGGAAGGATTGAAGCAAAGCTGAGAGG
Source organism: Picea mariana (assembly GCA_032191745.1). NCBI lineage: Eukaryota > Viridiplantae > Streptophyta > Pinopsida > Pinales > Pinaceae > Picea > Picea mariana. The sequence continues at coordinate 11,342 of JASDQU011378734.1, read as the reverse complement.
AGTATAACAAGCCCTTCACTCCAATAGCGCAGTGTCCACTGCACCCCCACCACCAGAAGAACCAGAGTTGGGAGATGATCCTGCCCAACTCCGCAGAATAGATGATGCGATTGAAGCTTGCCTTCGTCATGTGCAGGAATAAAAAGAACAATCCATAGTGGCCCTGAAGCAAGCACAAGAGGAAATCATAGAGCGGCGTTGAGTTGCGCAACAAGAGAAGGACGACCTCCAAATCAAGTTCGAAGATCCAACTAGAGAAAGAACAATTTCTCACAGAGCAGGTTGGAGTTAAATAAGCAGTCCACAGATCACTTCGCTCTGTGACGGTCTTAGAGAAAATGGAGGAAGACCCGGTGGAGACTCAAGTAGCGAAGCATGCGGAAGCCATTCTGCAACTTCAACAGAGAATAGAAGAACTGGAGCTACAAACAGTGCCAAGCACTCTGCAAGAAGTGCGAGACCAGAGAGAAGCAACTTATCGAAGTGTATTTGAAAGGATCAAAACATTAGTTGTGGAATGTAAACATCTAAGCAGTCGTAGTACACAGACTTATGAGTGCCTTACCGAGGACCCTGAACTGAAAACACAAGAGTCGCATCTCTAGGAAGCAAAGCAGCAAGAAACAACAGTACAAGTGCAGTTAAATCCCTTGTCAGTGGTTGAGCGAATGAAAAGATACCAAGAACAGCACACGACTCAACAACAGGTCCATGCCATACAAAGCAAAGTCATGGAAGTGACTCAGGAGCTCCAACCAGTCCAGGATGTAGCTTGCCTACTTTTTGAGGATATTGAAGGCTGAGGAGCAGAGCTAGAATGAGTAGTCACTTTAGTAGAACAACAGTTAGAAGGACCTGTGAACGAGGCAGTTACTCAAGAGTTCACCGAGCAGGATGCCTTGGTGCAACAACATGTTGAAGTAGCTCGAGCCAAGCTTGAGGCTTTTGAGGCAGAGTTACCCAGACCAGAGTGATTCGGGACGAGTCACAGGTGAGTGTTGGGGGCCTGTTGGTCATTGACCAAGTTTTGGAGATCCTTGGTCATGTTTGACCTCTTTTGGGACTTCGACAGGCTGGTCGAAGGTGGAGCGCAAATCGAAGCGGAGATTGCAGGATCTCGGCCCCTTTTTAGGGCAGTTTTGGGATTAGGGTTTATGTAACGGGTATGGGATGTCGGCCCATTTTGTAATGTATAAATAGATATCTAGGTGATGTAGGAAGAGGCCAATGTGCTAAGTACGAATAGTTGTCGATGCTTTGTGCATACTATGTGTTAAGAACTTGCATAGCTAAGTGAAAGTGACTGTAAGATGCTTGTGTATAGACAGTAAGAAGGCTTTGTGCTTAAACCTAGCTCGGGGAAGGAGGATTTGGCGAGGTGTGCGTAGATCGCCTATCCTCTGCAGAGTAGGGTTTTTATGCTTTGTACTTGTAGAAGATTGAGAGAAGATAATAAACAAGAGAAGAGTTGGTGGATGTAGCCCCACATTGGGGTGAACCATGTATATCCTGTGTTATGGTTGCTTTGTGCATTCTGGTTATTGTCTTGTGTATATAATTTAAGCTTAAGTGCAGTAATGAATGTTTAGATGAATCTAGTATGATAGCTTAGTGCTTAAATGATGTGAATAAATGCTAGATCTGATCTTTTTCCATGTGCTAAGTGCTTATATGTGTTAGATCTGGTAGAATATTGCGTTGTTCTATAATTAGGGTTTGGATATGCGATGTGAATAAGGGTTAATTACCGATGAATGTTAACTGCTAAATTCTTTGTTAAGTGGTATAATCACAGATTTGTGTCTCAGCTAGCTTGCAAACACTTGAG
>JASDQU011378733.1:24095-39096 GCA_032191745.1 Picea mariana | reverse complement strand
AATGAATAGGTATCTTGCGTTTACTGCTGAAGTTTGGTTGAACGGAAAATGCTACAACATTTTGGACCTATTGAAGGAAATAATCCATCCAAACAACCACTCGATCATGGAAAGATAAAGAATTTTCAGAATCAAGCAATACCTCTTCCTGCTGGCCTAGCTGCATGAAAATCCTTTGCACACTTTCTCCACTACTGATATTTTTTTCTCCTGGCTCGAGAATTTCATATTCAGGCTTACTAGTCTGCTTCTCATCAATTGCTAAATAGGAAGGAGAGATCAACTGCTCCAATAGCCCCTCCTTATCTCCTCCATCGCCTGTCCAAGAATCTTCTTCATCACTGTCATACACAGGTTGATTCCTTTTATAGTGCAACTGATAATTTTTTTACTGAAGTGAACTCTCTGAAGAAAGAGAAATAATTTGTTGCTCATCAACTTCAAAATTGCATTCATTATAGTTAACAAACAAAGGAGAACCATTGTATGTTTCCATGCATGTTGGGAAATAAATCTGCTCTTTTTCATCGTTTGGATACTCATCGTAAATAGGCTAATTATATAAAATTTATGAACTTTGACTTTCAAAAACTTCCATCTCTTGATGATCTAGTAATGATGACTGAATAATAGCAACTTGATGAAAATAAGAATTTAAAACAGTAGTTTGATAATGATAGTAATTACAATGAACATTTGGTACAATTACAAATGCACTTAGAGTATCGTTTCCATTGTCAATATCATTACCAAAATCATCTTTTCCAAGAGCTGATTGCTTATGGTATTCAATAAGACATTGGCCTTCACAAGGATCTAGATCAGCAGAAGATTCATCATCCTGTCCTTGATCAGGTTGAAGGACTGGAGGGTCTGTAAGAATTTCTTCATTTTTATTGCTACAAGAAACCTCATCTTGATTTACTTCAAAGTCTTCTCACATAGTTGACCACAATTGCTATCATGTTCAGATTTTTCATATAATGTCAGGCATCATGAATGTTTAAAGAGAATTATTTTAAAGAGTTCTTTTTCTACCTTTAGTTATATAAGAAGTGATACTTAAACAAAATTAATAATAGGACAATACAGAGGCCATACTTCGTTGTCTGAGTCATAATTGTAATATCAAATGGTGTGAGGGAAACTTACAAAACTATTAAACAAAGCAAGGCATCAATTGCAGAATAGTCTCACCTTGTTGCAGTGGAAGAAAAGTAGAGAGTGCACCCTTGAACAGGATATGAAATGCAGTAATTGAAACAACTTGCAGGTCTTGCTTTACTTATAGTAAATATAGAGGAAAAATTTCTTACTTAATGAATTGCTAATATAATGTGATTACAGTAGTTGTGATACTAAATTGAAATCAATCACTTATCAAGGAATTACATAAGGAAATTCAGAGATATGGAAATACAGGAGAAACATACAACTCAAACTGAACGAAAATTAGAATCTATGTCTGCACTTGTATTAATACTAAAAAATGAGAGTTTTCTCTATTACATCCAACAAGAAGCAACCCTGGATAGATTTAAATCTATCTATTTATACAAAAAATATCATAACTCAAAAACTGTTGGACTTCATACAATCTCTCCTAAAAATAGAATGTAATTCGAATGAAACAACATCAGACAGATGTTGTTTGAGCTAGCGTTTTCATCTGTCTCTTCATCTGTTCGCATACATGCTTGTTTTCCTTTATTCTTTGAATTGGGCACACATATCCATTGAGGCCACCATAATCATTTGTTTACTATCCTCGTCATTTGATTCTATTGCTATCTGTTCTTTGGATGCGTTTACTGGAAAAATAATATCAGTTGAAAATATGGGGGTAGTGATAATGTGACAGGTATCTCAACATTGGCTCATCATGTGATGACTAACAGTTACGAGAAAGAGTAACTTCTCACAAATAGATTGACATGGGGACAAGTATAGGTGTTGAGGTAAACAAAGTAACTGATGTGGAAGGTGTGACAGGCTGAAGGGTGAGAGAGGTACATGACTTGGATGATAGGTGTTACTCCAACACCCCTTTACATTTCTTTATTTTGCGGGGGCATGAGGGGGTGGTTGAAGTAACCCGCTTCTCTTCCCACAATGCACCTGGTGATGCCACGTATCCCTGAGAGAAAATCATGGTTTAAATTGAGGAATCACCCTTCGAAATTAAACCCCGTGCAACTTCGCCCCCCACAATTGCTCTCAGCCGTTGATCTCCATGATCCATTAAAATCCGACTGTTGATCTTCGCAAAGTTAGATAAGAGCCCAAAGTTAAGCCGAGGTCACAACTCTTGGTCATATGTAGAGAAGATACAACGAATTTTGTGTAATTCTTGTCCGTCGATCTGAGTGAGAGACACGTGTCAGAGGATCCTCGTATTCGACTATTTTGTACTCCGGGAGGAGGCAAGTAGTGCTGAGTAAATAAGTCCCGAAGACCCTAATCCCATTTGAACCATTGATCGAAGTGGACATGTGGAAAGAGATCCTGTACTTCGGAGAAATAACACTTCGGAGATTTTCACCTTGGAATGCCCGAAGCCCGTAGTTCCGAAGTAAATATTCATCGTTGAAATCAAGAGGACACGCGACAGGTGATCCTCCACTTCGGGGATAACCACTTTGGAAGAAAGCTGGATGTGTGAAGCAAGAACACCCGAAGCCCAGAGTTCTGAAGTAAATCTTTGTCGTTGAAATCAAGAGGACACGTGACAGGAGATCCTCCACTTCGGGGATAACCACTGGAGGGTCTGTAAGGATTTCTTCATTTTTACTGCTGCAAGAAACCTCTTCTTGATTTACTTCAAAGTATTCTTCATATAGTTGACCACAATTGCTATCATGTTCAGATTTTTCATCAACAAACTGATTATCTTTACAATCTTGTTCTATGAAATCTACATTGCAACAGTCTTCAAAAAGGAACTTTGATGAATACATTCTTTTGCAATATTTATGAAAAGCTGCTTGGAATTCTTTTAATGATGAAATGATGGAAGGGAGTAGAGATTTGTACCAAAATTGAGCATCCCCTCCTAGACTAAACATGAACAGTTTCATCAAGACATCTTCATGATGAATGTCTAGTTGATGCATGAGCTTATGAAATTCAAACAAATGCCGAGCATGATTATCATCTTTATCCTCTCTAAAACTAGGAAGATGATCTCCCCATTCTTTAATATCAGGAACAACATTTGGAAAACCAAAAAAATTTGTAAAGTCCAAAGGAGCAAACCTCATAGCAATCTGAGCAGCGAAAGAACTTGACATTTTGAAACCAATGGAGTCACTAGTGAATCATGTGGAGTCTTCAAACCAAGGAGTCGCCAAGTGAAAAATGAACCTTTTCATGTATTCAATATTTGTTCACCATCAAAGATTAAAGTTTTACTTTGTCGTTCTCCCAGGGAAAAATAACTTCGTTTCTCTGTCCCCGACAGTGACGCCAAAAAGATGTTGTTCCTGAGACTAAACTGAATGCTCAAAGAGTAATGTCAGACATCCGGAATGTTTAAAGAGAATGTTTTTAAAGAGTTCTTTTTCTACCTTTAGTTATATAAGAAGTGATCCTTAAATGAAATTAATAATAGGATAGTACAAAGGCCATGTTTTGTTGTCTGAGTCACAATTGTAATATCAAATGGTGTGAGGAAAACTTACAAAACTACTAAACAAAGCAAGGCATCAATTGCAGAAGAGCTCACCTTGTTGCAGTGGAAGAAAAGTAGAGAGTGCACCGTTGAACAAGATATGAAATGCAGTAATTCAAACAACTTGCAGGTCTTGCTTTACTTATAGTAAATATAGAGGAAAAAATGTTTACTTAATGAATTGCTGATATAATGTGATTACAGTAGTTGTGATACTAAATTGCAATCAATCACTTATCAAGGAATTACATAAGGAAATTCAGAGATATGGAAATACAGGAGAAACACACAACTCAAACTGAACGAAAATTAGAATCTTTGTCTGCACTTGTATTAATACTAAAAAATGAGAGTTTTCTCTATTACATCCGACAAGAAGCAACCTTGGATAGATCTAAAATCTATTTATTTATACAAAAATTATCACAACTCAAAAACTGTTGGACTTCATACAATCTCTCCTAAAAATAGAATGTAATTCGAATGAAATGACAGTAGAGAGATGCTATTTGAGCTGGTGTTTTCATCTGTCTCTTCATCTGTTTGCATACATGCTCATTTTCCTTTGTTCTTTGAATTGGGCACAAATGTCTATTAATGCCACCATAATCATTTGTTTACTGTCCTCGTCATCTGATTCCATTGCTATCTGTTCTTCGAATGTGTTTACTGAAAAAAGAACATCAGTTGAAAATATGGGGGTAGTGATAATGTGATAGGTATCTCAACACTGGCTTGTCATGTGATGGCTAACAATTACGAAAAAGAGTAACTGCTAACGAATAGATAGGCGTGGGGACAAGTGTAGGTGGCAAGGTAAACGGAGTAAATGATGTGGAAGGTGTGACAAGCTGGAGGGTGAATGAGGTACATGACGTGGATGACAAGTGTTACTCCAACGTCCCTTTACGTTTCTCTATTTTGCGGGGGTGCGAGGGGGTGGTTTGAAGTAACCCACTTTTCATCCCTCAATGCACTTGGTGATGGCACATACCCCCAAGAGAAAATCATGGTTAAAATTGTGGGTCCTCCCTTCGAAATTAAACCCCGCGCAACTTCTCCCCCCACAATCGCTCTCAACCGCTAATCTCCATGATCCATTAAAATCCGACTGTTGATCTTCGCAAAGTGAGATAAGAGCCAAAAGTTAAGCCGAGGTCATAGATCTTGGTCAAATGTAGAGAAGATAGAGCAAATTTCTTGTAATTCATGTCCGTCGATCTGAGCGAGAGACACGTGTTAGACGATCCTCGTATTCGACTATTTCGTACTCCAGAGGGAAGGCAAGTAGTGCTGAGTAAATAACTCCCGAAAGACCCTAATCCCATTTGGACCATTAATCGAAGTGGACACGTGGAAATATATCCTGTACTTTGGAGACTTATCACTTTGAATATTTTCACCTCGGAACGTCGGCCGAAGCCCGTAGTTCCGAAGTAAATTCTCAAAGAGTAATGTCAGAGGGAAGAATTCTAAAATTATACATGTTCCAACACCTCCCATCTCCCCTTTCTCCCTTACTTATTTTTTTTCCTAATTTTTATTCCCTCCAATATACCATTTACCATCTCTCATACCCCCATAAAGTACCATACTCTTCACTCTCGATCTAGATCCCCATCTCCCCTTATCAATCCACAATCCACACTCCTCATCCCCGCACACCCGCCACACTCCACTCCCCCTTCCTCAATCTCTCCTACCCTATGAACCCTCCATATGCATTGACCCACCACACTCTCCAATCAGCTATACTCCTCTCTTTTGATCTTGATTTCCTCTCCCCTCTCACTCCTAACTCCATTCTCGTCATATTCTCCCTACTCCCCCTTAACATAGTTTCCAAAGTTTATTTACCATTTAAGTTTTAACATAGTATACTAAGACATGTGGAAACCAGTCATAATGAGACACGTGGAATACTTTCATGTTGAGACATGTGGCATCCTATCATACTGAGACACATGGGTGCTGACTGGTCGATGACTAGGTGACCAAAATTTTACTAAGTCATGAAATTTCCTAAGGTATGATAACTAAGCCAAAACCTCCATAAGATCCTTTAATTCACATGGATAATATGGAAGGCCTTTAAAATATAAACACCAACTCTTCAACCACCACAATGCATGTGGGACTAAAAAGGGTATAGTTAAATCAAAGGATGAGATTGACCCACGAATTAGTTTGACGACTGTTGAGAAACGTTTTTTTGGAGCTTATAAATCATGATCCAAACATCCATTTGGGGCAAGTGATACCTCATTGGAAAGGTAATTTGATAAGGAAGGAAATGGGATAGCTTAAAATGGTTGAACTTGGCCATAATTCTTCCATAAATTAAAATATCATTCAACTATGTTTTCATGACTTGCTGAGAAATCTGTTTGGAACCTTGACTTCCCGTGGCTATAAGTTGAGATCCATAAATCTAAATTTCGCTCAAGAGGTTTTGTTGGAAAAATGGAACGATGAATATTGCTTATAGAATGGTTTCCATGGATGAAAAGTCACTTATAATTCTTAGAAAATTAAAACACAATCCACTTTTTTTCAGAAAATCAATTTTTAAAATTTTGAAATAAAAGTTCATTAAATAATAGTTATAAAAGACAAAAGTAGGTCCTACTTGGAGGCACAAATTTCAATGACATAAATGCATTAATAAACATTTAATAAAGAATAAATTAAAATGATAAATACTATTTATTTCAAAAAGATGCAGGTGGAAATTTCTAGAAGAACAAAACCCTAACTACTTCAAAGAAGCAATGGGAGCATATTTAAAAGAAGAGAGCACCATCAAAGAAAGGTGGATATTATCCAGGTTAAAAGATCAGAATAAAAAAAGTTAGATCACCAATATAGCATTGTTCAAGCATCAATATCCAACCAACATTCTGATCAATAAATAAAGATCTCCATTTTTCTTTCATCTTCTTCTTCTTCTACACAATTTCCCTCAAAGCTTTATGTTTGTAGATTAGAGATCAAGCATAAGGCTAATTTTTTTGAGTGTTTTTCCTTTTATTCTTCCAATTATCTTCCTTAAAAGATAAAAATGAGTATTCTACAACCATACATATGGCTGGTAATGTAACCCGGGGTTGCCTAAATGATTCATGGAGATTTAGTCCTTGCATTTGGAAATCTTTATTTATGAGCATTAGTCAATTGGTTTACTAAAATGATTTTTAATGTTGAATATATTTTATAAAACTCCATAGAGAATTACTTTGGGGTATAAATTTAATGATTTCTTGGGATTTTGGATTTCCGAGTATGAGATTCTTGGAGTATGCCCATAAAATTATTTTCCATTTTGAATGCAATACTTATTTAAATTCTCTGAACTGATCAACACCACTTCATTATTTCTTCTTGTGAGAAAATATGGATGCATATTCTACTTGCATGTGTTTCAAAAGGATGTTATAATGAAACCAAGCACACATTTATTTTGATATTGAATCCTTTCATTATCTTTTTATTGTAAAGAAGTTGCTTGGTCCATTTTCAAGCAAATGTTGCACTCAAAGAGAAATATGGTTATAAAGAACCATTTCATATAGAAACTAAAGAAATAAAGATTTGGGGTTTTTTGTTTATCATTCTTTCATTTGCAGTCCAATCCAAGAACATCAAAATACATATTTCAAACTATAACAAAGGAGTACCACCTCTATAAAGATGCAGGAGGATTTTACCCTCATGAGGTTGTTGTTTGGATTTTGACCAATTAGAACATCAACATTTTTGGAAACTCCATTGGGTAATGATTTGTTTTCAAGAAATATGATCATTTTTAGGATCATATATTATTGGAAAACTAGAAGCTGTTTGGTTGAAGTTTTGAAAAATATATAGAGATTGATTTCAGATGAACTAGGTTCTCAAAAACCTTGTTCAAGGAGTATTAAATGGCCTTGAAGAAATATTATTGAAGTTTCAGTCACAAATCAGTTGTGCCAATTTCTATAAAACCAAAGAACTATCCAAGATTTGGGAGGATTATCTCCTCGGTGACTTCATCATCGAAACTTTAGATTTTGAAGAAAAATTCCTTGGTGCTTCTACCAAAAAGATTCAAGAATTTAAAGAAGATTTATATTATGACTCCTTCGAGGAGTTTCTTTCATGTTTTGATGACCTTTTTTCTTCCCCATCAATCCCAATAAATTTTTTTCAAGGTACAATAAAGGGAGAAGGTACCCAAAGAATGAAATGGTTTCACATAATCCCACTCAATTTGCAAGAAGTTCATCCCTTGCTAGGTGTTTCCATGGACAAGTTTCCCATGTTCTTTGGAAATACTTCAGAATATGCAGAGAAACATTTGGTCAAGTTTGATAGTGCTTGTGATATTTATAGTGTGGTTGAAGATTATGTTGCATTCTGATTATTTATCTCAACTTTAAAGGAAGATGCTAGTGAATGGTTTTATTCACTGCTTCCAGGAACCATCACTAGTCGAGATGTATTGGAAAATTTATTTGTCGATAAATGTTTCCCAAGGAAAGATCCATATTATATTTTCTTGAAGTTGGTTGAAATCCATATGAACGAGGAAGAGACAATAAAATATTTCATTTTCATATTTATAAAAGCTCTTCATGAGATTCCTCAAGCAATGTTTCCAAATGATGTCATAATTTTTAGTTGTTATGAAAATGCCTTGCCTGTGAATATACGATTTTTATTGAAGCAAGATGGAAAGTGTAGTTGGAAAGATTTAATGCAATGAGATCAAGTTTAAGTTTGACAAAAGAATTACAGTGGATCCAACGCTGATCTACCGGATCATAGGTTTAAGTTTGAAGGGTCCTGACCCACAACAATTCTACCCAGGGAAGACCTCAGACCGTTCTTTAGCACAATGCATCAAAGAAGCCTATGTAGGGGTAGAAAAGGGGAAGTGAGGTTACAAGGTATCCTCCACACAGGATGGCATAGTGCGCCTTGATTTTCAACTCTTAGCTGGTAAGATAGTGAGGAAGAACCACCCCACACAGGTCACCGGGTTCGTGGTGGACCTCGCAGGAAAGTGTGTGGAGGGCCTGCAGATGAACTAGGTGAACTACCTCGTCAATGAGTTAGAAAAATATTTCTGCGAAGCCCAAGAATTAGGATATGAGTTTCACTATAGTTGGTTGATCATATTGATTGCATTTGTGGCTTGGAAGATGCCTGAAGAAGCTACTTTCCCAGAGATTGAACCTACAAATCCCTTGGCCGCTCAATTTTCCACCCTGTGGTATACCAATGACATGAAGAAACAGTGGCAGTCTAATGTCATGTTTCACAGATATTATCAGTAGTTGAAAGTCACCATTGAAGCATTCCCTCGTATGAAACCATGTACCCTGCATCCGTATCAACCCATAGAGAAGTTCTGCGCTAATCCCCACTTCATTTACATCACCGCGTGAAGAGATGATCACCAGGAAAGATTGTAGTCATACTATAAGGTCACAGATGCAGATATGCAACATATTATAAAGGATTGGCCAAAATAATTTCTTGTACCTATCACCGATGCAGATTTATCTGACATTGATACTATAGGAAGCCCGATGGTTACACGAGCTGAACATGTTGGACAATCCAGTGGGATGAAGAAGTAGAGGAAATGCAAAAAGAAGGTTGAAGTCTAGGACATAGAGAGTGACGAAGAGGAAGAAGAGGAAACCTCTGGAGATAGCGGGTCTAGCTCACAAGGAGGAGGAGAAGACGAAGCAAAAGGGCAGGGAGGAGGAGATAAAGGAGAAGAAGAGAAATGAGGAGGTGAAGCTACATTTGAATTGCCTCCATCACCATTCGTAGGAGCTAGAACCCCACCACCTGAAGATCCCTTTGTTGTGACAGTGACCCCACAAAAGAGGAAAGTTAATCCGAGGAAACCTTCATCACGGAAGAAAATGCACACCAATAAGCCACAGTTGGAAGCCACTCTCACTGACTACAACATTAGTCTGTTCCACGGAGCTATGGAGGATACCTTTGAAGACATGTTGCAGAGATACGAAGAGAAATAGGTGAATTTATATGAAAGGATTGAGAGAGAGTTGAAGGAAGTGCAACAGGTTGTTCACTTGGTCCGCGCAATTCCTATTGCGCCATATGCACCTTCCTCATCATAGACCACAAACTTGGGGGATGAACCAACTCTGCGTGGTGAACTAGGGATTTGGATCACCCTCCCCCAGTATAGCATCAAGTTTCCCACCCCTGCAACACTACAGGCTAGCCCCAACTTGGATGTTGAGGTTAACCTTAAAGGAATACCTCTAGAATAGGTCGAAGTATTGGAGGCATGTTTGAAGGAATACATAAGGGAACACAAAGAAATGACCGCTAAATGAGTAGCCCAACTAAGAAGGCTTGCTGATGCAACAAAAGATCAGTTCCAGAGAGTTCAAGAAGAGAAGGAGAAGGCTACAAAATACTTGAAAAAGGAGAAAGATGAAGTCCTAGTACAATTACGAGCAACGCAGGGCAGTGTAGCTACCTATGAAAGCGTGAAAGCAGAGATTCAGGCAAAGCTTCAGGAGGAAAAGAAAGCTGGCGAAGCCCAACTACAGAAGGAAAAAGAGTAGCTGCTTGCAGAGCAGGCCGTGGTCAAAGAAGTAGTAAGCAAAGCGTGTCACTCTATGACAGGCTTGGTATAGGAGGAGAAAGAGCCTATCGAAGCTCAAGTAGCGAAGCTCGCAAAGACCATCCAACAGTTTTAGGCTAGGATAGATGAACTGGAGGCTTGAATAGTGTCGAGCACCCCACATGAGGTGTGTGACTAGAGGGAGGAGTCCACCAAAAACATAGTAGCAAGTTTAAAAGCCCTCTCCTCGGCATGTAAACAATTGAGTGACAGAAGCACCCAGACATATGAATGCCTCGTCGAGGATCCAAAGTTAAAGAAGCTAGAGGGTCAGTTACAAGAGGAACAACAACAATAGTGGAAAGGATGAAGCTGATCACAGTAGTGGAAAGGATGAAGAGATCCCAGGAGCAACGCACAATACAACATCAGATCATTGCCCTCCAGGGTAAGGTGATGGAAGTAACAAAAATGTTACAACTTGTGCAGGACAAATCTTGCAAGGTGTTTGAGGAGATCGATGGCCAGGGTTCACAGTTATATCAAGTAATTACAGCAGTAGAACAACACATGGAAGGGCCTGTTACAGAGAAGACAATCCAGAAGCTCGCTGAGCAGGAGGCTCAGGCAAGGCAGCAAGTCGAGGAAACTCAAGTTAAGATTGAGGCTTTTGAATAAACATTGTCTGGACTTGAGTGACTCAGGATGAGTCACAGGTGAGTGTTGGGGGCCTATTGGCCCTCGACTAAGTTTTGGGGAAAGTTTGGTCAGTTTTGGAGGTTTTGGCCCACTTTTGGACTTTGACACGTTGGTCGAAGTAGGAGCACCTAGGCGGAGCTGAGATTGCGGATCTCACCTATTTTGAGGGTTATGTGTACCCAGTAACGGGTCCTCTGGGTTTTGTAATGGGTTTATGGGATGTCAACCCATGGGTTTTCCCCATGTTTAGGACTTATTGTAAGATTTTGTAAAGTATAAATAAAGAGGAACATATTGTAGAAGTATTAGCTCTGTGTGCAAAGAAATGTATGTGGTTGAGACTTTGTGCTCGACTTTGATTTTGTAGACTGTGCTTAGTGCTTGTGATGCTCAGTGTGGAGTAGGTGCTAAGTGCTGTGATAAGAGATTTTGGCTCTGTGCATTTGACCTATTTTTGGAAGGTAAAGAAGGAGGATCTAATGGTTAGTGCACAGATCTCCTGTCTTGTGTGAAGTTCGACTTTGTAGCTTAGTGCACAAGAGTGATTGGATGTAATATTTTGGCGAATAATAAAGAGGCGAAGCGGTTTGTGGATGTAGCCCCACCCTGGGGTGAACCACGTATATCTGGTGTCTCATGGTTTTCTTTGCATAGTGTCATTTTTGTTATGCATTTTCTTAGTGCTTTGATTATGATGTGTAATGAATATATATTTTTTTGTTTAAGTACTTTACTTATGTTAAAGGGTAAATGAATGCTAGAATTAACTCACAGTGCTAAGTGCTCAGGGTGCATAATTACTTGTTTTTACTGTGCTTATCTATCTTTGATTATGATATGCGGTGTTAATGAGGTTAATAAACTAATGCATGTTCACTTCCTAAGAGTTAATAAAATATTCTGTGAAGTGCTCTTATCACAGAATCCTATCCCAGTGTGGTTACAAACACCTGCGTCCTATAACCCCCCCTACTTCTACCTCGGGTGAGACTTCGCTTGCTCCGCTGGTTTTTCCGAAAGGGTCGATAGTCAAGGTTTTGTTGGTGCGATGTCAAGCGTTGAAACCTGGGTCTGCCCCTGTGCCAACAATGAGATTCCTCAAGAAATGTTTCCAAATGATGTCATAATTTTAGTTGTTATGAAAATGCCTTGCCTGTGAATATACAATTTTATTGAAGCAAGATGGAAAGTGTAGTTGGAAAGAGTTAATGCAATGAGCTCAAGTCATTGAAAGAAATAATCCTAATCTATTAAACTTCCAAATATTTTTCCAAGACAATAGAGGAGTGGATTGAGAAGAAAAATTTGATGAAATATGTGAATTTTTTATTTTATTTATTTATTTAATTTATTTTTTTCAGATCTTGTTCTTGAGACGGAAAATGAGAACTCTAAAGTTTCAATTCAAGAAGAATACCATCCTCTACATGCTCTATTGGAGGGAATTTTCGACCTCTCATGTGCTCAATTTGAGAGTAATGATCATAATGAGTTTAAAGATGAATTTGAAGAACCTCCGCTAGATGTACATGAGGATTTAATTCAATATAATCATGATGAAAATGTTGCAGCGGATTCTCAAATGGTACAACCAGTTTGTACAAAGACACAAGAGGAATGTCTACATTGGATGAACATAATTAATGGTAAAAGTCATCACATTACATCAGACTTTTATGATGTTGGTTTCTCATCTGGAGTAGAGTTTAATGCAAAAGATATATTCCAAACATCAAAATAAGGGCATTTACAACAATAGGTTCCGTGGATGTTATATTTTATTTTTGAAGATATTGAAATTGTTGATGAACAATAAAATATATCCATGCAGTTCTCCACAAATATTCAACAACAAATTATATTTTCAACCTCACCATGGAAACATGGTCATTGCATGAAGGAAGAATGATTTCAATACATAACCAATGAATCAAGAATCTTGGATGTGGTTGGGGATAATAAGAAAGATGAATTTTTTTTCAAATGGGAAATTTCTCATCCAACCAAAGATAACATCACTCATGAACAACCATTGAGAGTTGATTTTATTGAATTATGGTTCCGAAAAATTGTTGGCCAAGAAATGCAATCATATTTTGGTCACATCCAACTTAGTTTTACTTCAATATACTTTGGGCATGATATTGAATCCTTGATAGCAACCCATATATATTCCCCAATTCAGGAGTTCATTCCATATATTAGTTGGATGCTTGAATGGCTCAATTGGAAATCTACTTACACTTGAAAAGTTTCCCTTTCCTCTAAGTAAGTTAGGGTAGGTAGATATTATTTGTACATAATGTGTTTCTTCAGTCAACATTTTTCATAATAAAGAAGTTGCTAGACGAAGATAATGTTTGAAGATGACTCCATGAACTAATAGGTAAGGAATTACAAGAATTTATTCTGAAGATGACTCCATAGCATAATGGAGAAGTTATCTAGTCTAATTATGGTGTTCTCAGAAACCCACAGGGGTCACTATCCCGCAGTTGGAGCTAGTTGTTGATCAAAATTTTTATCACCTTGATTTTATCCTCTTTGGAATAATAAACAAAATTGGTATCAGAAGAAGGAAATTTTGAACTATCATTAGCTCATGGAATAGCCCTCAGTCTCAGCTTCGTCATGCATTTTATGGAATCAAAATGAGTCTATATGCCCAAGATACTTGTGTTATTGTCTAATTACCAGATCTTGCATAAAGAGCACTTCTTCCATGTGCAACATAGTTGATTCTTTTCTTACACTTACTCTCAGCAATATTTCCAGTCTCGGGAATACTTTCTTCATATGATATTCTCATGCTAAGTCTCATTCTCGCATAATCACTTCACTTCTCATCTCATACCAAGTCTAACTCTTTCATCCATACTTAGTCTATTAGCCTCTTTTCCTCTTCATGGATGCCGCGACTCCATTCCCATCTTCCCATCTATCCTTCCCCACAAGTATCTTTTATCCCTCTCATATTCCCACTCTCCCTTACTTAGTTTTTTCCCTCCCATCTCCCCTTTCTCCCTTATTTTATTTTCTAATTTTTGTTCCCTCCCATCTGCCCTTTCCCATCTCTCATACATCCATACCCCAATATACTCTTCACTCCTGATCCCGATCCACATCTCCCCTTTCCCATCTCTCATACCTCCATACCCAACTATAATATTCACTCCTGATATAGATCCCCATCTCCCATTATCACTCCATACTCCACACTCCTCACCCCCTCGGACTCGCCACACTCCACTCCCCCTTCCTCACTCCCTCCTATCCTGTGACCCCGCCATACCCACTGCCCCGCCACACTCTCCAACCCACCATACTCCTCATTCCTGATCCTGATCCCCTCTCACCTATCACTCCCGACTCCACTCCAAACTCCAGTCTCAACATCTCCCTAATCTCCCTTAACACATTTCCCAAAGTTCCTCTCTGCTCTCACTCCTGACTCCACTCTTTTCATATTCTCCCTACTTTCCTTTAACATATTTCCCAAAGTTTATTTACCATTTAAGATTTAACCTATTACACTAAGACAACT
Organism: Picea mariana; assembly: GCA_032191745.1. Lineage (NCBI taxonomy): Eukaryota > Viridiplantae > Streptophyta > Pinopsida > Pinales > Pinaceae > Picea > Picea mariana. Next base: position 24,588 of record JASDQU011378733.1, on the reverse strand, counting down.
GGAAACCAATCATATTGATACACATGGCATCATATCATGTTGAGACATGTGGCATCCTATTACATTCAAACACATGGGCGCTAATTGGGCGACCAAAATTTTACTAAGTCATAAAATTTCCTAAGGCATGAGAACTAATCCATGACCTCCATAAGATCCTTTACTTCAAATGAATAATATGGAAGCAATTTAAAATATAAACCCCAACTCGTCACCAACCAAAATGTATGTGGGACTAAAAATAGTGGAGTTAAATCAAAGGATGAGATTGACCCACGAATTAGATCGACGACCGGTGAGCAACAATCTTCCAGAGCTTATAAATTATGGTCCAGATGTCCGTTTGGGGAAAGTGATACTGTTAAGAACCAAACATCAATATAGCATAGAAAAACCTCAAGAAAAGTACTCAACACCTTGAAAAAGAGATAATTTCAGATAATAAGCCTCTTCGAGGGGGCAACCTCCTTTTACCCCACTTAAATGTTCAAGT